>NJFT01000318.1:0-36207 GCA_002221725.1 Scedosporium boydii | reverse complement strand
GGGGTGCTGCCGCGAATGTAAACTTATTTTTCACCTTAGACGATTGCCCCTTGGTTGTAACAAGGAGCTGCAGCTAGCGCTACAGCTGTCAAGTAAAACTGCTTAATTTATGCAGATACATAAATATTTTCGCCCTTGGTACATATCATGGCTGGCCAACGAATATTATTGACGTTCATATGAATTGGGGGCCAAAGGAATGTGTGCTTTGTTGGATCGCGGAACCGTCACGTTGTTTCATGTTACCAGGATAAGTGCGTGTTAGTTGACACTCCTTAACGATGTTGCCACCTAACACTCAATCGGGCAAGCAGATTATGCGATAAAGCGACCAGCAATACTCGAGTTTCTTCTAGTTTCTAGTGAATTTATTCATCGAGACATCAGTAGCAAAGAACCTCCAAAAACTGCTTCTTCCAAGTGTTTACTCCCAACCGGACTTTCAATATTCAGGCCGGCGTATAGCTATCATCAGAGCAGGGATCACCAGCGCCATAGCAGCATATCATATCCACAAGCATTCCTTTTTTCAAAAAGACCCACCATACATACATGTCTTAGAGTTAAAACTGTTAATATAGTTGAGCCTGGGCGGAAAGATAGTAAAGAAATAGTCTTAGAGGTAGATACCAGTTCTTATTAGATATCTGAGGAGGACTGGTGTCTTCTAGAAGCGATCGGACATGTCAGCTTGCAAACAAGCCTTCACCACAAGCAAGTATTTTATTAGGATAATAAGAATATGGACAGAGATAATAATCTAAAGGCTACCTATGACATGTATATGCAGGATCCTTCTTCCTAAGATACTTTCTATAAGCTCTAATACTTACTCCTTGCCTTCTAAATATCCCTTAGCATATTCAAGGAATACTAGATTCAAAATATTAAGACTACTAAAGCCATCTTAAAATAGAAGGCAAGTGATAATTACTAGGTAAGAAATTTCTTGGCTACAATATCTGCTAGACTCTACAGATGGTGGCATTTTGGACGAGGTCATATTTCGAGTTTGACGAAGTCATACTTACTACTCCCTTTGGCGGCAAGGACGCCTTTGTTGGTGTGCATACAACTATTTTTCATTCACGGAGTTGTTTAGCATCACATTGTTTTAGCAAGGATCAGAACCTAACTGAAATCCCTGAGCAGATGTTTACAATAATGTTGGACCTATCCAGAGATCCTTCCACTCTTCACATTTGAGAAGCAATGTACTGTGACATCCTGCCCAAGTAGGATTGCAGTGATTTTTCATGTGACATATGTATTGAGGAACATAGATATACCATTTTGTCTCACCAACAAAAAAAAAAAAAAAAAGATGAAATTTTCAAGATGCTAGACTACAACCTAGAGAAACAGCAACAAGATCAGGGGGAATATGGAGTCAGCTGGGTCCATCGCGAGGAGTGGCCTAGAGCATTTCATCACTACACTGTAGGGGCTCCTATTCCCGCAGTATCAAATTAGCGCCAGGGCTGCTTGCTCTAGGTGGTGGCAGTGAAGTCCTTGATATGATGGAAATGGGGTGCTGCATGGGCCGCAATGCTGCTAGGATGCTTTACGATAGGCTGCAGACGGCCATGTCCACAGATACCAATATTCGGATTCATGTTGATCTGGAGCCCATCGAAAACTCGCGTGGAGGTGATTGAACTTGATGACAGCCACAGAGACTACACCACGATACATCTATGGATGGATATACGTCACCCATTGTTCCAACCCCTGCACGGGTCCGACGGCGGTAGCTTTGCACCGCATTTTTAGCATCAACACATCCATCACCGGGCCGTCCGGGAGCCAAGACTGCTGGGGAAAAAGGTACCAGGCTGCACGAGGGCCAATTACTGGAGGAATACGCAAATAGTTAAAACTTTCTTCCGAGCCAGCAGTATTGGAACTATATCAATTAGATCAAACTGCAATCTAACAATCAGTACTTGCGCTGGTGGGATTCTTCAATGATTGCATTAAACTCTTGCCTCTCGTCACTGGCACCTGTAATACCCCTCGTGACGACAGACTTTTCTAGGAGAAATTCGACATTTAAAAACCACTTCTACTCCACTGAGCGGACAGGATGCAGCTTTTAGAGCCTACATAATTATAATTAATTATAATATTCAGCTTGACGACCCAGCCGGCTATTGAAACGACTATGCATAGACTGCAATGCCAAAGAAATCCGTATTTCATCGGACTACTTGGAAACTGCCAGCTCAACAATACACTACATTAGGCGGCGCGGATTGTCGCCAAGTTGAGTTCAGCGTCCGTCGATCCCGAAATACCCGGGAAGGACCACCATCCTGCCCTCGGAGCCATCTCCGGGGAAGAAGGGGGGGGGGGGGGAGGAGACTTTCTGTCGTTAACGAAAGGAGATCATTCGCGTGATCATCAACTGCCTTTTAATATATTAATAGTAAATTCTCAGCCCATATGACCGTCTTTTTTGGACAGTCGGTTTTTCTGAATAGTCCGTATGGGCGGAGACAGACAAAACGCCGTACGCCCTGTACATCTTGATATGCGCCATCATTCAGATTTAATATATTTACGATATTAAAGGTTTTCAGGGTATAGTAAGGGATATGGACGTCGAGGTTTGTAACATCTATATTGTCGCATATTTTTTTTACAGTGGGCAACAGCCTCCACAGCTCGCCTAGGCTGAAATTACAACCCACTCTCACCGGATCCTTCGCTTCCAAGATCCTGTGAGTCAATCGACAGCGTTCATTAGATTGTTCCAACTCCCTAGGCAAGTGGCATTTCACCCAAAAGAGGCTATAATTCGCGCCTCTTCTCATCCGTAGCCTCCTGTATACTCTAGAGCACGTAGACATTAGGCGCCGCATGGCCATAAATCGAGCCGTCGAACAAAGTCTTGACTAAATTGCCATCGCTTCACGGTAGGCTGGGCTCTACTTAAAGTTGTTCGTAGCCACGAAACTTGACTCGTTTACTTTTTAGCATCAGCTCTTCAATCCTGGGTGACACCTCCGTTCTCTTTCAGCTTTTCTGTCAACCTATCAATGATTTCATGACGAGACCAATTTACTATCTTATCGTGGTATTCGGGCTGTATTCCATAGCCCTTGCCGCCGGCCTCCAAACGATCTCAAATTGGGGTCCTAATCCTTCCAAAATTGCCCAACTCCAAGTGTATATCCCGGCCAAGCTCGCCGCTAAACCGGCAATCCTCCTTGGCGTAAATCTGCCTAACCCACAGGATATTCTTAAGTAGATCGACTCTACTAAGATTTATGGCTTGCTCCATAGCTGCACCCGTGTGGGGGAACCGGCGCGGGGTGGTATCAGAGTACCAATCTCGCCCACTATGCCGAGGATCTCGGATTCGTAACGCTATTCCCAACCACCGATCGCATGTCGCATTGTTGGGACTATCATTCGGATGCCTCTCTTACCCATCGTGGCGGTGGCGACTCGGAAGACCTCGCCAACATGGTTAATTGGGCGATAAAGGAGTACAACTGTGACGCGACGAAGGTGTTCTCCTTTGGCGGCTCCTCGGGCGGCATGGAGACCAACGTACTCGGCGCCACGTACCCCGACGTCTTCAACGCCGGCGCAAGCTATGCCGGCACACCTGCCGGTTGCTGGCCCGGGTCGCTAGATTCAACGCCCTTTACCTCGGATCCGAGCTGTTATCGAGGCCAGAAAACTTACACGGCGCAAGAGTGGGGAGACATCGCGAGGAAGTGCTACCCCGGATACGAGGGCAACCGCACGAGAATGCTTATCGCCCACGGGACGGCGGACCCGGTTGTGCCGATTACTCTGCTCTACCAGCAATTAGACCAGTGGAGCAACGTTCTGGGTCTGACCTGGACGAAGAACGAAACAAACACTCCTGCACAGGGCTGGACAAAGATTGTATACGGAGACAGGACCTTGCTAGTCGGGTATAGCAATCAAGGTGGTGGACACATCCCGCCATTCCAAGCAGAGGAGACGCTAAAATTCTTTGGTCTGATGTAAGAAGTCGAGTCTAAATTAGCTGATATCGAGAGATGTCGGAAAAGCCAAGGAATCCTTGATAGCTGCTCTTCAATATATCTGTTTGATAGCTATAGCGAACGGGAAATATCGAATGCGGCTAGATCCGGGTCTTCGTTTCATAATGCGCCTGAAAAGCCGTAAGAATCTCATATTGCTTGGTTACATTCCTTACAAGTTTCATTTAATTGACTTCTAAAATAAGTTAAGCCCAGCGGTATGGTCACGGTTTTATTTACCCGCGATCACCCCAAACCCGCTACCGCTGTATTAAGGGGTTGTAGAATAAATTGCCAGAGGAGAATGCGCCGTGCGCCGCCAATCTTCTTGCATACACAAGTAAATATAACACGTGGAACACCCCGAAGAATTTTGCCCTTAGCCTTGCCGACCTGAAAGGTGCTGACATCCGCGCGACGGACGGAAACGTTTGCCAATATAAAAAGGACACTATGGTTGGCGTCCCAGGTCGCTCGAAGGCATGTCTGACATGCAAAAAGAGGAGAAAAGGGGTGAGTACCGGAACCACTCTGTGATATGAGCTCGGCGTATAGGCTTCATTAACTCATAAGCTTCGTGCAACTCACGTCGCCCCGCCTGCGCACATTGTTGGAGAGCTGGTCTCAATTGTGCTGGCTATTATCAGGAACGAATCTTTGTTGTCAGCACTCAGAATGACCGACCAACCGGGAACGCATATCGATTGCCCAGAATTTGCGAACAGGACGACTCGACTATTACGCTGCCAACAATGCTGACGCAAACAGCATATCAAAACCGGTACATGGGCCTATTTTGGGAGGCTTATCTTCCCCACGGTCGGTCAGTGCCCCAAAATGCAGCCAGGAGCTATAGCTGTGGTTGGACAGATGTTGTGCAGAGGAGATGTTCAGAAGATGATTCGGTGCGACTAGCTCTCCTAGCAAATTGCCTCTAAACTGTTGGAAGCCGAGATGACAAGCCTTGGATGGTGGTAGAGAGCTTAAAGCTATACGGTATAGCAACAAGGAGATTGACGACATCTCTGCGAAATTTGAAAAAGATGCCGACCGACAAATCTTCTAGTAACTGCCAAGCTTTTGGGCATGTTTGAGGTATGTTGCATCTGAGTAGAAGCAGAGTATTCAGGGGACTGATGTTTCTTATGCCCTCCCTCCAGCTCTTTTGCAGCCCGAATGCCAACTCGCACAGCTAGGAACATCATCATTCAGGTAAGATAGCACTCCTCTTGGCGAGGGGTCCCGAGTCATACATTCGAGGTGACGCGCGCGAGATATTTATTGATGAGCGATTACATATGGTAAGCAGTGAGGAAGAAAGACTGTTATTCTTCTTCGCTAATAGTTTAGCAGCTCCTCCTAGAAGTTAGGAAACGGAAGCGTTCAGCGCTAAGCTCCTCGGAATGGAAGACAACCCCTTGGCTAGAGACACCGAAGAATTTGAAGGACCATCTGCTCGACATTCTACTCGACATGCTAGGACTTCTTGAGGGCCTCGATAAAATAGCATCTTGCGCGGATGGAGCAGAGGAAAACAGTCTACAGAAAGATCTGGTGGCGAAATGCTGGACTTATGACCAACAACTGCAGACTTGGTTGGCCTTCCTCCCTCCGACAACCAACGTATATATCCAGTTACTTCAACAACCCGAAAACAACTTCGTTTCTGTTGACGATATTGCCTTGACATGTGGCCTCCACACTTTCTGGGTTACATGTCTCCTTCTCTACAGCACCCTCACACTGGCTTCTGGTCCGGAGGCAACCCTTCCCGAACATGCGGATCCTCAGATTTACGTCCAAAACATTGTCTCCACCACTCCCATTCTCCTTAACCCCGAATCTGGCATCTACGGACTGCATATTGCCATTTTACCCTTTACTCTAGCGCTGCAACACGCCGAATCAACTGTCAGGCGGCAGGAAATAACGACAAAAGTCATCGAGAGTGTGCAGGGAGACGTGGCCAAGACCTTTATTCAATTCACTGTAAAAATCCCTGAGGACAGCTTGCTTGTACATCTATTTTCAAACGGTCCAAACTCCACACTATTTCCCCTCCCCCTTTCTTTAAATTGCTTAGGAAGGATAGGGTGCTTCGTTTCCCACCACATGAGGTGATATTGGTTGTGTGTCTCCTGATTTTATGTTGGCTCTATGTACAGAGTAGTATGCCGTTTGCCGGCCGTTTCATCGCGCTCTGCCCAATGCACAATCTATGTATCGAGTTAACAAACCCATTGAATCGCGGATTTATCATCAATTTTCGACGTATCGAAGTTAATATATTAGCGCAAAGTGATATCACTTTTTCTGTTCTTCCCTTTTCTTGATATTTTGTAGACAAGGGGCGTGGAAAATCTCCCCCGTTAGCGCTAGTTGGGTTGTCCTGATTGCCACCAAGAGCCAGAATAAAACGACCAATAGAGAGAGCACCTAAAAAAACGGGTAGGGTCGTTAACATCTAATCTCCATACCAAGGCTTAACGGGATCACTAACCGCAGTGCAGATCTTGAAAATTCACTATCAAGATTCTTCGCCAGGGCTCTGGTGCATGTGGCGAGAACTCCGAGCGGAAATGTGAAGCCCCACCAGCCCATGTTGAACGGAAACTTCTTCATGGTGGCGACGGTCACGAAGGCAAGCGACATCCAAACAAGCCCGAAACCCCACATCATGATGGCCAAGAAGACCCCAAGCGTGTAAAGAGTTTCGGCAGCCCGAGCGCCATCCAGGACATCGTGGCCCTCACCAACGGGCTGCATGACGCCATCGAAGCAGCGCCTGATGGACAGCCCGATAGCCGGACTCTCTCCGAGGTTTTCAATGCGTACCGGAACCAACGGCTCGACGGATTACAACAATACTACGATCGATCGGCACTCGTTACGAGAGTCCAAGCCTGGAAGACTCATCTGCATTACTTCTTATCGCGTTTCGTCTTCTCGTGGCCTTTCGTCGCCAATCTCGTCGTCTCTCGTATTGTGTCACCCATTGTTAGGAAAGGGCTGGTGCTTAACTATGTGTCGAGTGAAGACTTGCCAGAGGGTCGGGTAAGTTGGAAACACCAGATTCCGAGGCCAAAGACCGCGCAATGAACGTGGTCCATGAAGAGGGAATATTTGGAAGATTCCACGGATGTTTCGCCAACCGAGACGATGGCCAATGGGTCAAATCCGCCCGCTCCCCCAAAGAAAGTGAATGTTAGCGAATAAACACTCGAACTATGGATATTAGTATCAATGCATGTAACCAATGTCGTAGATAAATGAGCAAAGCCCGCCGAAACTCATGATTCTGAATCAGGGTACGAGAGCATACCGTTCGACATTCTGGACGAGAAGAGTTTCTCGCACTGTACGCCTTGGTTGATCGAATGAGAATGTAATTAATCTCACCAACACCCGCTTCCCTGATAGCAAATCCTAGTAATTTCTCCCCGAGGGTCCAATGCGAATAAAGACGCCACACTTCAATGGAGTCATTTATCTCAAGCCACAGTTCCAATCGGGGCTTTCCGAGCTCTAGAACCTGCCATTTCTTCGTGACGCGATCGCCTGTCTCGTTAATACCTCCATCATCCATGTCGATCTTGACAGCTCAACCACAATGACGACACCGCAGAGACTCCAGTTTGTCCAACGGCTACAAGCCACCATGGCTATCGGGTACTCAGCCATGGGAGCCTGGTTCGTATGCACATCTTCTACATATGCCATGGATGCTAATTATCACCAAAAAGGTGCCTTCTTCACCCCTCGTCCGTGATCTCTCTCAGTTTAACACCCGCTTACGCCGTCTATAACGCAACCACGGATCTCTTGACACGCTGCTTTGGTGCGCAAGCCATGACAGCTGGCCTCCTTTTGGGCACGGCGCCCATGAATGAGAGGAGCTTCACCTGCTTCGGGCTTGCCATGATCCCGTACGTGGCTTTCAACGTGTGGTATGGAGTGGGACCGGGTCGCGGAGTCTTTACCAAGTGGCTTTTTCTGGATTTTGTCGGGAATATCTTTTTCGGGCTTGGTTCTGCCTACTGCGCTAAGCTATTACAGGAGCATCTCCAGGAGAAGGGGGACATGGACAAGGATGCATAGACGCTACGGGCTGTAAAAAGGCGGATTTAGAACAATGAGTGTGCCTGTCACTTTTTCTCGGATTAGACCGAGCGGCGTTATGATCGGGTCCTGGAGCAACATACCAAACGAAACGAGAAACAAAAAGGGATACATTCGGAAGCAATTCAAATGTTCGTAGAATGCGTCCAGAACACTCCTGGAGTTAATCCTTTTCATCGCTGTCCCTGATGCCCCAGTCCTCGTCTTTCAAGAACTGTTGCGAGAATGAAATTATCCGTGACATGGAATATCTTGATGTTGGCTTCCATTAAACTTGGTGGTGAGATGGTTTACGCCTGCCTCCGCTCCGGGTTTTGGGGGTATTGTGTTTATTAAATTATTGTTAAGTCGGGAAAAATGTTCGTAACTTGACTAAAAGAAGTGAAACCAGTAATTCCAAAGCTCCCAGGTTTCATACGTCTTTACCTCCATCGCTCGCAAGCCCGCAAATGTTTCGACGGCCATAACCACCCTGCTAATAATGTAGAAAACTGGACTTCCCACCTTAATGAGGGTTATTGGACCTTCCCACCGCAGGCTCATTGTCCTAACTGCATGCACAGGACAGAGGTGACCACGGAGACCGCAGCACTACCACGCCAGAGCCAGAGTTCTACTCTGGTGGGAAACTCGGAGTTCCACGAGATCAAATGGATGGCCCCGAACGAAGCACCCAATAGGCAGATCAAGGGCCAGTATCTGGTCTGGTACAGCTCTGCATCCCACTCCGTAATGACACCGGGGTCCTGTCCGGGTTTGCCAGGAACTTGCTCCATTGACAGCTCAGACGAGCCTGTCTTCTCATCCAAATCGGTGAAAAGAACTTCATCGTCGCGGCAATCTCGAGAGACGACGTACCAGGCAATATTGACGTCCTGCGCTCCGTTCGGGTCAAGGAGGTCGTACGTTTCTTCCATCGTAAGCTGCTCAAAGGCTTCCTTCTGCCGAGTGGTCATGGCTGGCAGATCGACAAATGACGCGGTAGCGATGTCTTTCGGTTTTCTCCACCAGAATGTGTAAGTAACCAGAGCGTTGAAGACGTAGGCCAGCGTCATGGCCTCTAGTGACGCGATCGGAAGGTCGTGGGCAGCGCGGGTGATGCATTGCAGAGTAAACCAGATGATCTGGCACAAAGCCGCCAGCTTCACCAATCCGTCCGCTTTGCTTTTGTCTTCGATGTCGTCCTGCGACAAGCCCCAACTTTTGTGGTCGCTCCAAGATACCAAGCCATGGTTGAGCAGCCAAGCATACTGTCCTGGCCAGAGAGTGCGGTATCCTCCGTCTTTGCCGACTCTATATCGTACGCCCATCATGCCGAGATAAAATCCGTGAAGTAATTTGAATTCGCCATTCGTGGCTGTCGCGCATCGCCGCACAGCTTTTCGAGCCTGCATCCACTCCTGGAGGGACTCCAGACACACCATTTCAGGTGCCGTGATGGCTTTGACCAGTTGGAAAAATTTGTGGGTGTTGCGAAGGCGTCGGTTAACGTGAATGCGGGGGTGGATGACGGTCCAGGTGCAGATTATGATGGTGAAGAGGGAGGAGGTGATAATTTTCCACGTCCCTCGTCCGCCTCCCTCAGGAACCCAACCCACGAGCTCGGGCCCAAGTCCATGTGGGAGGATCTCGCTGTCTGCAGTGGCATCCGTCATGATTAACAAGGAAAGATTAAAAAACTGAGATTCGGTCAACGAAACCCGAAGAAAAGAAGGAAAATAGTAGCGGACAAAGCGTCTTCGCACGACTAAGATGTGTACGAAGCGAGAGCGACAGGACCATCTTGCTTTTAATGACATGTCTGACTCTGGGGTAATATAGTAGCAACGACGGGAAGATATGCCCAGACTGCCAGGCCTCCTCACACCATTACCATGCACGCCTAAAATACATCACTGCAGGGATGCTCGTCGATCCCCCCAAGTTCCATAAATCAGGGCGTTCGTTGCACTTGTGCACCTGCAGCCCAGCTGGCTATTGATGCACGCCTTCGTTTCAACATGCGCCAACATGCGCCAACCTGCCTCGGTTGAGCTCCCGGACAAGGAGGTTCTGGCGGGCGCTTACGCCCCATTACATCTGGTATCAGCTGTGAACGCAGAAGCACGGCATCGCCAGGGGAGGGTGTTGCCTCAATTATGGGCCAATAAGGATAAGCCGCGAATGGTGATTTCCTTCAGGGGGTATCTGCGGGCTGGGCGCTTAACGATCATCAAGTTGTTCATTTTTTTTCTCTTCTTTTCTTGGCTTCCTCTCGGGATCGTGCCTCCAATCCCGACCCAGACTGCCGGACACCCTGATCCTGGCCAAAACAAAAACGCGATCCCTGAACGCCTCTGCCAGCGGTCTTGTCTCGTTTAACGCCCCGACGCGTCCTTCCTTGCTATTGAACATTGGGCGGCGCAGACGGCATGGAACCTTTCGGCACTCAGGGCCACCATCCTGGCCCTTACCATCTCCCTCGGCCTCCCACTGCTGCTTTACACAACGACACTCGGAGTGTTGGTTCTGGCACCATCCCTCCAAGCTCATGCTATATATCTTCACAAAATAACCTTGACTTGGTTCAAAGATCTCAATGTTCCCGAACAGTTTGGCTTCGCGCATCATCAAGTGACGCCCTTCTACATTTCCACTCCAGACGGAGAGGAGCTCCATGCATGGCATGTCTTGCCCATCGCACTCTACGAGGAAAAGCGGGACGTCCTGCTGTCTCAGGGACCAGAAGGCGGGTTAGTGGAACGCTTCAATGAAACCCTCAACTTCGGCCTGCTCAAGGGGAATCGAAATGCGCGTTTGATCCTGTACTTCCACGGTACCAGCGGTACCATGGCTAGCGGTTTTCGACCGGCCAGTTATCGCGCCCTGTATGCCGTGGACCCAATCAATACACACGTCCTCACCTTTGATTATCGAGGTTACGGCGAATCAAGCGGACGGCCCTCCGAACCAGGCCTGATCGCCGACGCGTTGGCCATCATGGATTGGGCCGTGAATGAGGCCGACATCCGACCTGAGCAGATTGTCATTTTTGGCCAGAGTCTTGGATCAGCGGTCGCCGTCGCGCTAGCCCACGAGCTATCCAAGCGAGATACTCCTGCCGATTTTGCCGGACTCGTCATTACCGCGTCCTTCACTGATGTGGCCCAGCTGACGGCCACCTATCGGCTCGGAGGCGTCATTCCAGCCCTTTCTCCCATTGCGAAACTAACCCCTCTCTTCAATTTCTTCACGAGGAGGCTGCACAGTACATGGGATAATATGTGGCGGCTGGGCGAGTTCATCGAAAATGCAGAGAAATACCATGTCACGCTGATCCATGCCGAGGACGATAGCGATATCCCCATGGAACACTCTATACGGCTATTCCGAGAAGCCGCTCGCGTGTCTGAAGGAGGACGGGGACCAATGGCGGAACCTGACGCGGGCTTCCTGGACCGGTTGGAAGAGAAGAAAGCAAGTCTTGGGGAGGGCGGCTCAACGACGGTATGGGCCACGACGAAGGGTGAAATTCGCCTCGAGCTTGTCAAGTACGGCGTTCACGACAAGATCATGTCTTACTGCGTTACTGGCCTGGCAGTGAGCCGGGCATTCAAGGAAGCTGGCCTATAACAGACGCCAAGAGATTTGCTTTTCTCTTTTGCTGGACAGGTTAGATAGAATTGGAACACCGTGAATTTCATTCTATAATTATATGGGCTTAAATGGTCAAGGTATTATGTACATGACATATTCGGACATATTAATATATTATCAGTACTCCATTTCACCTGGCACTGCTCCAGCCCGTTTTTCCTTTTCAAACTTTGAGGACTGGTCGCTCTTCTACATGTGGCTCACCCTGGAATAGAAGAACCCTTGCCGATCCTTCAATTTTTTGCAACAAGAAAGTTTGAAAGAAATCACGTTGCACTCCTGACGATTTTGCCTGTCTTGTGGTTGACAGGAGTAGGCACCTTGAGTGGTAAATCACTTTGCAATATCCCCGCTCGGCAAAAGTGAGCGGAAGAAGGTGCACCGTTCCCCGCCTACACAATTTCATATGACATATTCCACGGTTCCGCCATTTACGTGCCGTTCTTGGAGGTTCGGTTTCTCTGGAATAATATTTATATTCAGATGTCACCACGAGAGTCTCGTGTCCGGAATGCCTCTCATGACAGGGACGAGCACCAGTGAGGTGACCCGATGAGGCTGCTTCCAATATCGGGCTTGCTCCAACTCCTCTCTCTCTTGAGAGGAGTGGGAGCTGAACTTAGGTCATCGAAAGACCCCCAGATCCCCTCCGAGTACCCGATAGGCCATGTCGACGAACCGTTCGCGAAACCTGCGGGGCGCATTTTCGAAGTCAACGGGACGGCGAAGTATTTGACGGGGACGAATGCCTGGTATTTGAATCGGCTTGATGAAGGAGATTTGGAGATTACACTGGAGCAGATTAAAGATGCAAGTTCCTTTCCATCCCCGAATCGCAACTTTTATTTTTTTAATACCGGTTCCCCTCACTCTTTGCTTCGTACTGCTTGTCTGAAATAGGAGGACTGAAAAGAGAGGGAGAATTTAAGGCGTTAGGCTGGGAGTGCTGACATGCCCTGGCTTAAACTAGAGCGGGTACGAGCTCATTCGAGTCTGGGCCTTTGGCGAGATCAACGAACTCCCAAACCCAAAAGCATCCGAACCCGCGCCAATGAGTATCTTCTTTCATTATCTAAACGAGACCGGTGGCTACATAAACTACGGCCCCGAAGGACTCGACCGCTTTGACCGTCTAGTCAGTCGCTGTGAGGATCTAGGCTTGAAGCTCGTCCTCCCTTTATTCAACTACTGGCCCGATTACGGCGGAGCCCCTCTGTATATCGCAACCTACTCGAAGACATGGACAGAGCAGTGGATTGACCTTCCGAAGGCACAGGAAGTGTACAGAGACTATGTCAAAGTCATAGTAGAAAGATATAAGGGTTCTCCGGCGGTGTTTTCGTGGCAATTGGGGAATGAGCCTAGATGCGAAGGCTGTGGAGAAGAGGGGATGGGAAGACTCGTCAACTGGGCAAGGAATGTGAGTTCTTATATTAAGGAGCTTGATCCGGATCATATGGTTAGCATGGGGGACGAGGGGTGGTTGACGCCACGGGAAAGAGAAGAGGGGTACGGAGATAGGGGCCATGGGTATGATGGCATCAATGGGGTTGATTGGGTTAGCATCATGGGTATTGAGACATTGGATTATGGAACTGTCCATCGTAAGTTGATACCGATTCTTCTATTTTCTTGGTTCCTGTCCGGGTCTCTGACGTTAGATAGTCTGGCCGGATCATTGGGCGTATCCATATGAATGGGGTGTTCAGTGGATAGAAGACCACGACAAGCTCGCCGCACAAGTACGTCCTCCACACATGGAATCCACCCACAAGAATGCCCTCTCCCTATCTCAACCCTTCAAGTGTCTCACGTTGGCTAATACCGGAGAAAACCAGTTCAACAAGCCAATAATCCTAGAAGAATACGGCGCTGCCAAGAAGAATGGCCACATCGAGCCTCTCCTCCCCTGGCAGGACGCTCTCGTAGAGTCGGGTTTCGCCGCCGACCAGACATGGCAGTTCGAACCTGACGGGACGAATTTCACCGATTTCCCGGACCCCCAGTTTGCCATCCATTATGGCTCGGAGGAATGGCTCGTTTTGGCCAAGAATCATTCTCTCCGGATCGACGCGAAGACTAAGGCTTTGAGTACGGAGGGTGGTGAGATGGCGGTGAAGTTAGATTGCGGTTGATTTATTTACGAGGAACTGCAATTGGAGAGACGTTTCACAACTCGCCTAGATAATAATGGGCGAGTTTGACAAACTGGCCATCCACCTTATCACTGGGCAGTAACTTGAACCATGTCGCAGCCTTGACTCGTGAGCCGTTCGAAGAACACTCGGGCACGACTGTTTTCGTTTCCTTTCGGCACAAGTTAGAAATTACGAATGGTAATTCAGACAATGATATAGCTCGATGGACTCGCCGGCGGGGGCCAGCGCGGAGTCCCATGGACTGATTGAAATGAACTTACAAGAGGTGTGAATAAAGATGGGCTTCTAATCTGCCTGAGATAGGATAATAGATGTCGGTAATTAGTTTACGTCCAATCCTTGACCTACTAAGGCATTGCTTGTACAGTAAATTTATACTCCCCGGTATCTCTATTTGATCCTTCAGGTTACTACGTCTCTTTTGCCCCCCGCCGCAACTCGTAGCTTTCCGATCTCCCTCTCGTCCCTAATGGCCGCCCAATAGAGTGCTGTCCGACCGCTGCGGTCTTGACAATTCGTGTTCACACCTCTCTGAAGCGGTTGTCTCACTCCCTCCTCATTTCCGTTGAAAGCTGCCTACATTAATGGTGTCAAGCCGTGATTATCCTGCGCATTCATATCCACACCCTGCTGAAGCAGTTTTACCACCTTCGCATATCGATTGTAAGCCGCCCACGTTAATGGCGTCCTACCGCTTTTATCCTTCAAGTTCGGGTCCGCACCTTGCTGAAGGAGTTGTTCTACCACCTCCACATGTCCATTGCCAGCCGCCCATGATACCGCTGTCCTGCCGTTCTCTGATTTCGAGTTCGGGTCTGCACCTTGCTGAAGCAGTTGTTTTACCACCTCCACATGTCCGCGGCTAGTCGCCCACGTCATTAGCGTCCAGCCGTCCTTTGCCGTCGAGTTCAGGTCCACGCTTCTTTCAATAGCTAGTTTTACTATTTCTGCATTTCCATTTCGAATTGCCGACCGTAACATCGTCTGGCCGTCGTCATCCAAATTCGTGTCAGCACCTTTTTCAAGTAAGAGTGTGATCAATTCCGCCTGTCGACTCTCAACAGCCCATAGTAATAAAGGCTTATTGTTATGATCCGCCGAGTTCGCGTCAACACCTTTCTTGATCAAAAGATTAATGACGGCGGTATGTCCTTCCTCTGTGGTGTATTGTATTGGGGTTCTCCCTCTTTTGTCTCTGATACCGAGGTCATTAACGTGCGGAAGCAGTAACTGGACAATGGAATCATAGCCTCTTTCGCATGCGTGATGTAGAGCCTGTCGGCCGGAGCCGTCCACGGCGTTGATGTTAATTTTCCCGTCGGATAGGATTGATTTTACCCCCTCGACGAACCTAAATTTGGATACTCTGTGGAGAAGAAAGTCAAGTCCACTCTCCCTGCTAAGATCCAACGACGCATCATTGATAAGCCCCGCTGCTTCCAGATTGCCGTACTCTAATGCTATATCCAGACATGTGTGGCTTCTGCTGAGACCTTGATTCCGTCTAGAGGCGAGACCCTTGGAGACGAAGACAGCCAGGGACTTGTTACGGTGCAATTGTGCAGCACGTCCAGCAGCAGTAAATCCGCCTGTGTCACGGATCTCTAGGTCTATTTGAGGTTGAGAAAGTAAGAAGTGGGTGAGTTCGGCATTATCCGCTAGGACTGTCGCGAATAACGCCGGATCGAAGTCCCCGCCAGAGTAGCAATTAATATCCGCTCCATGCTCCAAAAGATGTTGGCAAATGTGAATGTGGTTGTTTTCTGCCGCACGATATAATGGAGTATGTCCTCCAGGCCGTGCCCCTAATCCGTCGACATGCATTCCAGCAGAGAGACAAGCGGTCACTTGAGCCAAGTCACCCTTTTTAGCAGCATCCCGCAAGGCTTGCGGTGAAGGTTTGAAGACACGAGGTGAGCAAAAGTAGACGGCAGACTGTTTCAGGTGGAACTTCTCAGCATGTTCGCTCAGATCAACCTGTGTGGAGAATCCGATTTCGTTCCCATAGCAGCCTTCCACGGAACATCGAAACGGCCGATCATGCTCAAGAAGGTGTCGGTGCCGGTCTTGACACTTCTTGAAGCCATTGGAAAACGCCTGGCACCAAGGTTTGGGACATTTGTATTGGATTGCGCCGTACAGCATGACGATGGAATTGCTTGCTTCTGAAGAGTCTTCTTCACCTAACAGCGCCTCAATTCTATTTCTAATTTCCCGCGTCCGAAGTTCCATTTTGAAGTTATTCTCCCATTCGCGGGCATCCGTGGAAAGGTCTGTAAGGACGCCTTTTACAGCGTCGGTGAGGTCTGTATTCAGGTCTGGCAACAGTTTATCCTTGCAGCCGCCGTATTCTGCCATGGCTTTCGATACCCCCTGTAGGGTTCTGAGGTAGAGACCTTCGTCAATGTCTGCTGTTTCGTCTATTACGCGACAGGCATGTTTCCACCAAAATGCCGCTGCATAGTCTTGGAATCCATAATATCCGGTCATCGCATGTCTCGTAATCTCACCACCGGAGAGGCCGAGAGTAAAAGGCGAAGACGTAAGGTAACGCGCGCAGAAAAGTGCCATGTTGGCATTTTCTCTGGCTACACACAGTCTTCCATTTTCGATCAGGTATCTGAGAGTCCTTTAGTTTCGAAAACTTCCTAGGATTAGAGTGAAAAAAAGTATAGCAGAAGAGTTACTGGATCACTTACTGTCCCGCGGTATGATGTACCAGCTCTAGCGTGTCATCAGGTCCTAATTCAGTGACACGGCTCCTCTCAATGTCGACCAGACAATCGCACAGATGCTTGCATGAAACGGACAACTGCTCGTCAGTGTCGGCTATCTCCTCGTCAATGTTGATGCAAAATCTGCTTTGAATCTCCTTCCACATGAGAGGGCGTTCGGCGCAGATAATCATGCCAAGAATAGCCTCGGCTGCCTCTCTCTCCTGGTCCTCAGGATTCTCGAAAACTCGGACGACGACACGCTTGTATCTGAAACGAATAATCAATAAAAAAATAAACGCGCAGGGAACCTCGGAAGTCCTGTATACGTACGCTTCATCGAGGCCTTTGGGAAAGTGTTCTGCGTTGAGCTCTCGGTCGAATTTAGAGGCCGAAATCTGCGCGAACAGGTTGCCGAGGACGATCTTCGCATAAAGAAACATGCCTAGATTTATTGTCAGCGATCGCCAATGGTTATGGAAAGAGTAGAAGGTGTCTCACCTTGGGCAGTTGACGTCACTCTATTTATGAGGTCTCTCTTTACTTCATCGCCCTTTCGAAATTTTCTACATATTTCAGAAGAGCGTCGTTTTGCATAAGTATCTATGTCGTGGGAATGCGCAGTTACCGTTTCTAGTTGAATAGACAAAGATGGACTGAGGTGTTCCTCTAGAACGCCGTTTCTTCGCCCAGAAACGAAGAGCCGAATGCATGTATGACAGCCCCCTGGGTCCTGGTCTGCCATCACATCGTTGAACCAGTTAATGACATCCTCCTGTTCCTCCTGTTCCTCGGCCAGACTGGCTGATGAGTCCCCGCGGCATTCGTCCAAACCATCGATAATCACGAAGCACCGTCGCTGAGACTTGAGAGCGACGGCGGCTAGATCGCGGATCGTCTCCGAAGAATGGATTTGTTGCTGGCCGAGGGCTAGGCATCGCTGGTAAGTTTGCTCTAGAACAACGTTGTCCTGCTGGACGAGTTGGCCTAAGAGCGACTGTAAAAGCCCATCCAGGGTTTGATGGTCTGGCTTCATGCATCTGAAATAGAAATTGACAACAGAAAAATCGAGGCCTTGAATGGAATTGTCGGACCGAAGTTGCCTCAAATGCTCCACAACTCGGGACGTAAGAACGGTTTTGCCTAGAGAGTTGGACGGGCATCGGTGAACCGATAGTCGACGGGGGTACCACGGACAAAGAAACACATCAGTTGATGGACAGACCTGCTCCAGGAATCCCGCTCAAAAATAGAATCCTGTTTTCTGGGGTTTTTAAATCAGCCCATTCTTTAAAGATGCCATGGTCAAAGATCCAGGCACCGGAAGAGCTCTGATAACGCCGCTCATCTCGGCTGCGCTTGAGGTCCGATTGGTAGTCGGCTACATTGAATTTGCCGAGAACGAACTCTAAGCGTTGGCGACTTTGCTCTTGTAGCTCGAGTGTTCCCTGCTCCTTTTCTTGTAACCGAAGCCTGTTCATCTGGCTAGATAGAGCGTCAAGTTTTCCCTCAATAGATTCACGGAACTCCCCGACTTCTGAGATCACGACACTCAATTTCTCGTCTGAAATGAGTTGTCGATGACGCTTAAGTCCGCTGAGTATCGGCCTAAATTTAGTCTGGAAGGTTTTCCAGGACGAATGGAACAGCGCCTTCCATACTTTAACACAGTTAGAATTAGTTTGGGATGGAAGGGGGCGTGGTATGTTTTTACCTGGGCGTGAGAACACATCGAGAGCATTCCTGTGGAAATCAAGGACGTCACAGTAGTAATTCTCCAGGTGAACTTTAAGGCGTTCGTTCCTTTCAAGAGCACTTCGGAACTGGGTTAGCCCTGGAAGGACATCGCCGATTTCTGCGTATGTATCGAGCAAAAGATCCAAGGTCTCGACCCAAGTACTGGCGGTCTGTTTCGGCAGAGTTATAAGCGTCCTGATCTTGAGGCTGGGTGTTCTAGACAAACTTACCAGAAGAACGAATTTGATCGGTCCCTGGCTTTCGTTAGCACAGGGATTGAACAGCAGTGGCAACTAAAGCATCAATGAATCACCTACCCAGATGAACGCTACGAGATTCGCGACGTTCAGAAAGACCTCCACTACCTTCCCTAATTCGGACATGGCTTCGATGAACTTGGCTATCCTTCTCATATTCCTCAGACGCCTTTCGGAGCCTAGGCGTACCTGAATGTCATCAATAGCTTTCTCGACATCGTTGCGTGTGCAGGCCGCAAAATCGCGCCTCTGCTTTTCCGTGAGACTCGCTCGAAACTTGACGAGAGCGTTTTCAAAGCTGTCACCCATGTCAACAGAACCAGGTAGCGACGACACGGATGAATAAATGGACAAGTGGGTAGTAGTCGAGATGGGAGGAAGCTTCCTGGTGGACAAAAGGCGTGACGGCGATCGATTGCTTGCCGAAAAAAAGTTGGTGTGATAGTTCCAATCTGTCTGCCACAGAAAACCATGGAAAAAAGGCCTTGAGCACAGCCACCAAGTTGGGCGGCAAAGCCAGGCGGCGCAGGTCGCCTTATTATAACGATTGGATCAGATTCATACTTGATGGCACTGCAAAGTTCGCGTGGACAATATTATGGACAGGCGTTGGGCCGTAAATCGGCGGTGATACGTTCATATTTATCTGCAATCACTCATCGCCGGAGCACATAATAACCTTAAATCCTATCCAGGAGCAGTTCCTCATTAGGCTGCTAACTAGCTGCGAACGATCCTCGTCCAACCCCTTCCGATCATGGATATGCAGCCGTCAAAACGGTCATTGACTTCCCACTCTTCCACATGCTCTCGCAAACGGATCCGAGTCGGCTCGGAGGCAGTCCGAAGCCCGAGTTCGTCTGCTGCCTCCACAGACCTCGAGTTTGGGCTACCGGCGGACAGCGTGACTAGCACCGGGACCAGTTTACAAGATGTGGACATGAGCGACGACAACCTCCAAAGCTTCCCGGTAGCCAACTGTTGTCCAATGGACATAGATCAGGAAGTCTTTGGCAAGGGTGAAAGCAACACGGTGCAGATATGCTATGGTGCAGTAGGTGTTCAGTCCCTAACTAACAATTGTGACTATTTTCATTTAACGACCGACCAGCTTTGTGATGCCTATGCGTCATTTAACAGCTCAAAATCGAGAAAAGAGCTGGGGCTAGCACAACATAGCGCACACTACGTGCAGTTTCACATCGTCCCTCACAACGGTTCTTTTGGCCTTTCATCAGGAAAAGGCACCCTTTGTGCGATGATCGACACTAACACATGCAAGGCGCTCCAGTTTGTATACGGCCACGAGGGCTTCCGAGCTGCCGCCGTTGTGGAACGGACAAAGTTGAAGCAGACTGGCAGTAAGGACGGGCCGAGAGGTATATTTCCCCTCTCCATCAATATCTATGGCAGACAAGGCGATGCCAACGAAGTGGGAGATAAATTCTCTGCAATCGCTGCATATCTCCAGCATCCTTTCTTCCTGGAACCTGGATACGAGTATTTCAATCCTCAGTATTTTCACGTCGGCGGAGAAATGAAGTGCATGACACACCTTGTTGGGTCAAGCCAGACGGAGTCCCTTGCAAAGCGGATATCAAATGAGGTCGAGCGTGTCCTTGATTGTCTCGAAGATACCGACACTCCCGTAGATCCACAGCCGGACGGTCTAAACACTATGTTGAAAAGGTACAATTTACTGCTTCACCATCTGTTTCAAAGATTAACTTTATTGTAGCCACCAGAGGGCAGCTCTTGCCTTCATACGCCGGAGAGAAGATCACGACGCCTGCCAAAGCGCTAGCAGAGACCTTCGCCACATTATGGGAATCCGGTAAGTTGTCGCGATCCGCAAATGAGAAGTTGATGTTTCATAGAATTTTGATGGTAACTAGACGAGATAGAACCGATATCCCGTCGTATTTTACGGGCGGTATCATAGCCGACGTGATGGGATTGGGCAAGACCCTGACGATGATCTCCGCCATAATTGCCTCCCTTATCCGGGCGGTAGAATATGCGGCAGCGGAGGACCAATTCTCCGTCCTCCCCGTATCGGGACCCCAAAGTAGAGCGACCCTAGTGGTTGTGACATCAATGCGTAACTTCCCCCCTTTTTCTTTCTTGACTTCCTCCATCACATATTCTAACACTTCCTTTGACAGAGGTTCTGGATGTTTGGGAGAGGGAGGTTTTGATGTAAGGGAATTATCTCCTGTCTTACGACCAACACAAGAGGAAGCTCACAGACTTTTACAGCCACACCAAGCCTGGTACCTTGAAGATATGCGTATTTCACGGTCCAGATCGGCCGCAATCGCTCGAAGGGGTCGTTGGGCACGATATGGTCCTTACAACGTACGCAACTTTAGCGGCAGACTTCAAATCCCGGAAGGTCTTACAAGGGATTGAATGGTACAGGGTGGTCCTGGACGAGGGCAAGTATCTACCATGCTCCACCAGTCCCGGTTACTACGGATCTATGAACTAACCAATTCCGAGTAGCCCACTGGATCCGGAACCAAAGCTCCATGCAGTTCCGCGCTGCCGAAAACCTCCGCGCCGAGAGGAGATGGTGCCTTACAGGCACCCCGATTCAAAACCGGCTGGAGGATGTGCTGTCGCTTCTCAAATTCCTCCACTTTCACCCCTTCTCACATACCTCAGTCTTTAAAGAGCACATCATCGCACCGCTTAGCACAGAGTCTTCTGATAGGGCCAGGAATCTCAGACTCCTACTCCATGCGACCTGCTTGCGCCGGAACTAAAAATACCTCGGTTTACCGGAACCATTATACGAAAAGACTAGTGTCGAACTCGAAGAGGAAGAAAGACGAGAGTACGATAAGATCCTAGCGAGATGCGCGCGGGATATTGATGATGTTGTGAGTACTCGGGACAAGAATAATAAATACCGCATCTTGTTTACTGCTATAATGAAGCTACGAAGGTTTTGCAATCATGGGACTTTGTCCCCGTCGTCTTCGGCGACGGCGACACCATCCGGGGCCGCTGATGAAATCGATTGCAGTGTTTGCGGGACCAACGATGAGGACAAGATGGCGCTATTTCACCAGAATGAAATTTGTGCTGAATGTGGTAGAAGTGTGTTTGGCGTGCCGCAATCAGCCAAGCCGCGGAGCACTCGTAGGGCAACTGCCATGACATCAGCAGCCACCGTCAATGTCGGCCGGTCCACTTCCGGAGGTCCGCGGCCCGCACTTGAAGGTACTTCGACCAAACTTTCGGCTGTGGTAACAAAGTTGAAAGGCCTACCAGTTGGCTCAAAAAGGTATGGAAGGTCGTACGGGGTGGGGTGGCTCGGTAGCGCTAACATATTATACTAGTCTCGTCTTTTCTTACTGGACATCCACTCTCGATTTACTGGAAGGTCTCCTGCGGGAGCGAAATACCGGCTTTCTGCGGATCGACGGAAGAGTGTCGTACAACGAGCGTTTAAAAACCCTTGATCTGTTTTCGAACAGTCCCGGCATATCAGTCTTATTGATGTCGATAGGAACTGGCGCCGTCGGGTGGGTGAACAAGCCAATGAGCAAGGTGTGAATGAACCTGTAGAGCTAACGAACTCTCAAGTCTTACTTTGACCGCCGCGAACTATGTACATCTAATTGAGCCGCAGTGGAATCCGTCAGTCGAGAAACAGGCTATCGCAAGAGCCGTCAGGATGGGCCAAACACGCCAAGTCACAGTGATCAGATACATTGCCATGAAGACAGTTGAGGAGGTGATTAATAGCCTAGCCAGTTTTCGCTACGTCAGTCGGGTCCTAACCTTTCTCATAGAACATCCTCGCTTTGCAAGAAAAGAAAAGTGCTCTGGCAAAATTCACCCTGGACAGCGGACCAGAGGAAGGCGAATCCCAAAAGCTCGCTGTGAGTGCCTATCCTTATCTCTTACAGTCCATCCGATACTCCGATCTTCTCCCTTACTACTGGATATTCTTGCGTATATAGACAGTTTCAGTTGACTGTTTTATAGGACCTTCGCTTCATCCTTGATTGCCATTCTGGCGTGTAGTATCTTCGACATCAGACTATGCCAATCGGTTTCCATATGGGAGAGGAATTGGCCTAAAAACTCCGGAAAACCTCCCCGTGAATTCGGTCCTGCTTGAGGGCGCGCGATAGCTGGCGGAGCATGGCGCCGATGTGATGAAGAAGACGGCACTGGGACATCATGCTATTTTTGGGATAATATGTCTGGTGAATGGTAAACATAGACTTGCGTAATTTTCCCCTGTTCGGTCATGAAGAGCGGAAGTGAGCGGGAGGAGCCTGGGGCGCCGCGGTAATAGTGCGATAGCCGCTTTTCCTTAAAACAGTACGAAAGTGTGTGAATGCCGTTATCTGGATCAATTTTCCTCTTACTCGCAAAGGTAGCTATGCGCAATGTTTACACCAAAGTCGACAAAATGCCGTCAACGCCGCAGATTTCCATATCAACAAGAGCTTCACAACCGAGGCCATCTTTCCTAGTAAGTAGAAGAACGGTTTCTATGTCCACGACCTCATGACAATTCCTCCACCGTCAAGGTACCCGATTTGGTGATGAGAAACTCGTCTACAGCGACATCCTTCCCGCTCTCCTTCCCGCATCCGCTCTCTTTTATGCCTCCAAACGGCGTCTCTGCAGCAGAGTTATTGCCAGTGTTCTGGTTTCGCCAGGTTAGTGTTGTCTTGCTATACCCGAAATTTGGGGGTTGGAAGCAACCTACCAGTCCTATCATGCCAGCCTCCAGCTTCTCAAACATCCTCCACAACCTATCAACGTTCTTGGAAAACACATAACTGGTGAGCCCCATGCTAGTATTATTGGCCCTGATTATTATTTCGTCCTCGGTATCGAATACAGACACTCCTA
The DNA here is from genome assembly GCA_002221725.1 of Scedosporium boydii. Taxonomy (NCBI): domain Eukaryota; kingdom Fungi; phylum Ascomycota; class Sordariomycetes; order Microascales; family Microascaceae; genus Scedosporium; species Scedosporium boydii. The sequence continues at coordinate 12,679 of NJFT01000318.1, read as the reverse complement.
CAACCGGTGCAAATATTTCCTCCCGACTCATGAGCATGTCATCTGTCACATCGATGAGAATGGTCGGTTCCATGAAGTAACCTGTGAAGTCGGAGCTTTTGAGCCTCTGACCCGTTCCCAGGACCATCTTTGCCCCCTTAGAAAGAGCGTCTTGGACAAGCTCCTCTGCTTTGTCTAGTCCCCGTTCTGTGGTGACGGGTCCTAGACTAGTGTCTCTCGAAATTCCGTGACCGATCTTCAATGAGGATGTCTTTTGAATAAGCTCGGCGATGAACTTGTCGTATATTCCACGTTGAATGTACACCCTGTTTGCAGAAACACACGCTTGTCCGGCATGTCTCCATTTAAGTGCTGTAAGCTGCCCCAGAGCGTGGTCGAGGTTGGCATCGTCGAACACGATGAACGGACAATTCCCGCCAAGCTCCAAGGTGCATTTCTTCAAATTCCGAGCGCACAGCCCCGAGATGATCTTCCCCACACGGGTGCTCCCAGTAAAGGTCACCTTCTTCACGAGAGGGTGCAGGCAGAGAGATTCCGCCACGACCGGAGTGTTCTCCAAGCTCGTCGTCAGCACATTCAGCGTACCGGGCGGAAACCCAGCTCGGATGGCCAAATGCGCCAATGAGATGGCCGAGACCGGAGTTTCAGGAGAAGGCTTGACAATCATGGTGCACCCGGCAGCCAGCGCAGCACTGGCTTTTCTCAGGGTGAGGGCGATAGGGAAGTTCCATGGAACCAGGGCGGCTGCGACCCCTACGGGCTTCTTGATTGTGAAGCCCCTCCGGCCTGCTACAGCGGATGTGATGGTCGATCCTTGGATTCTTTCCGCCTCCCCGATGAACCACCATGTGAATGTCGTGGCGTAGTCGATCTCGCCGTAGGCCTCGGCCAGAGGCTTTCCTGTCTCGTAGACCAAAATCTTGGCAAGGTCATCTCGGGCGGCGACTATAAGATGATGCCATCTCGACAGGCACTCAGCCCTCTGCCTCGGGGTCCATTTCGAATAGATTTTGAAAGCCTCGTAGGAAGACTCGACAACACCATTAACATCGACATCAGTGCTATCGGGGCAGGAGGTCCAAACATGACCCGAGCCAGGATCAACCACGTCGAACCGCTTGCCTGACTGAGCAGTTACCGGCTTTCCGTTGACGAAAGAATCAAATTGGGCAAGACTGTCGTCAGCCAGTGTGAACGGAATCGTTGTGAGGTGGGTGCTCGACATGATGTTCGAATCTTGGCAGTGTCAATGAGGTACTTCGTAATTTGATGGCTGTTAACTGGATGGTGCGCGTGACCCTGGACTCTCAGAGGAGCATCAGACAAGCTACGATGGCTCGAGTTAAGACCTTGATGCCAATGAAGTGTTCACGTTATCACCACACCGGCATTCTAGTGCACGCACCTCTCCGGTACCACCACGCTAGCATGCGGGGAGACTTAAACTGTCAAGACGGTGGCACGCTCCGGGCTGTCTGACCGGGAGGCAATCCCGCTAGGCCAAGATGGGAAAATATGGGGCCCCATGGGGAAGCTCGGCTTTGGGGTGTGTCCCTGAATCCGTGCTTGATCTGGAGCTGTTGAAGGAGATCATCCATGTTTATTTACCATGTCGAAGCCTCCTCTCTCCTGCATTACCTTGTTCCGGTCAATGTCAATGGATTTCCAGAGACTTGAGCTCCAAAAGAGCAAGTCAGCAAATTGAAACAACAATCGATTTGTTCCTTGGAGATTTCTAAAAAATGGGCTCGAAAACCAAGACTGAACACCGCCGGTCGCGGACGACTCCGTACAACAGGCTAGTCACGGTAGCGGTTGCCTTTGGCTCCTTTGTAAGTTTGCTTCCTCCAATCTTCCGTCCCAACGTCTACTATTATGAGGGTAGCATCCTAACGCGGACTTCAACAGACGTACGGATACTGCTCCGCGATTATCGGTAGCACGATCGGCCAGCCGGGATGGTACCAATATTTTAATCTGCCCATGCAGGGCGAAGAAGGATACGGCTCCAAGACGGCCCAGGCCATCGCGACGGCCAATGGACTCTACAGCGCCGGTGGTGCTGTAGGGAGTCTTTTCATTATGTGGGCAGCCACAGCTCTCGGTCGCAAGGTCTCAATTCAGATTGGTGCTGCGTGTGCTGTCCTCGGTGGTGCGCTTCAAGGTGGTGCGGCGAGCTTGGCGTCAGTTTTCTCTTCCTCATTCTCCCTCAAAATGCATCTAGAAGATACCAAAGTAGGCTTTTGCTAACTTCTAATTAGTATGTTCCAGGTAGGAAGAGTAATCTCGGGTCTCGGAATCGGTATTCTCGTCACGGCATGTCCCATGTACCTGTCAGAATTGTCGCCCCCGGATAAAAGAGGATGGCTGGTCGGTCACCATGCCATTTTCCTCGTCTTCGGATACATGTTGTCGGGATGGCTAGGATATGCGTGTTACTTCGCCACGGACAAGAATGCCTCGTTCGCATGGCGATTCCCGCTTTGCGTTCAGGTCTTGTCTCCCCTGGTCCTCCTTATCACCTCTATATGGATCCCTAGGTCGCCTCGATGGCTTCTCCAGAAAGGCCTTACGGAGCAGGCGTGGAAGGTGCTCCGAGATCTGCGCAGGTCTCCCGAGGATCCCGACGATCTCGTGGCGAAAGAGGAATTGTACCAGGTCAAGATGCAGATCGCACTGGATTCTGCCAAGCTCAAGGCCATCAATTGCACGCCTTGGACAGCTGTGTTGAAGAAGAAGAGCTACCGCAAGAGGATGCTGATCGGGTTCCTCACGCAGTGGGGTGCCGAGTTCGCAGGACCGCTTGTCATTGTACGTATTGTGTTCCCCAGCGATATGAGTAGACGACTTTGAGAGAAGCAAGCTAACCATCACCATCACCTTTTCTCAGAACAATTATTCGGTCATTCTTTACACCAACCTGGGCCAGACAGGATCAATGCCTCTTCTTCTCTCGGCGCTGTGGCTGACTACTGCCGGCGTGATCTATAACCCTCTGGGAGCGTGGCTCCACGACAAGGTCAACTCTCGACGCTGGATGTTCCTTGTTGGCTTATTCGGCTGTCTGTTCACCACCGCTGGGCTCGTAGGATGCATCGCGCAGTATGGTGGCACGACGAATAAAGCCGGAAATGCGGCTGGCGTGTTTTTCGTCTTCTTATATTTGGCATTCCAAGGGTAAGTTTGCATCCTGTCCTCCTTACGCCATATACGGGCGACACACAGAGCAGCACCAAATAAGAAAGAACGAAGCTGACAATCATTTAAAGAACGGGTTGTGACACTACGATGTACATCTACGTCTCGGAAATCTTCCCAACTGAAATCCGCCCCATCGGCATGGGCTTCTCCCTATTCGGACAGTTTGCCGCTACCATCATCCTGCTGCAGACCGCGCCTATTGGCATCGATCAGGTCGGTTGGAAGTATTACCTCGTCATCATTGCGTGGTGCATCGTTTTCATCCCCATCGTATACTTCTACTTCCCCGAGACGGCGCGTCTTTCTCTTGAGGAGGTCTCCGCCCGTTTCGGCGACGATGTGGCCGTCCACGTGAATGACGTGTCGGAGGCTCAGCGCAAGGAGCTAGATGATTTCCTTAGGAACCAAGACGTGGCTCATATGAGCGCAGACGAGAAGGCCGTCGTTAAGACGACCGAGGATACGGCACAATCTGATAAGAATTGATCGAAATAGTTTATGATGTCCGGGATCGAGAACGGGTTTAATGGGGATGATTGTTCTGAGGAGAGGAGCATGAAGGAGTTAACTGTTCTCCTGGATTCGCTGTGTAATTTCTGATTCTACCAGCTAGCTATCTTACTTTTTGCCTTGCTGTGTCTTCAAGCTGCCTCCTTTCCGAATTCCTGGTTCGTCGCAATTGGAAGAGTGGAGGAGTCGACAGCGTCGATGTTCACCGACTAGCCTAGCAGTCTCCCCGAGCCCAGTGACAAATTTCTGTTCTGTTAACGTTATCGCTACATTCTCAGCCGGAAAGAGACGCCTCGCCCGAGGGCGGGGGAGACTGCTTCCAGCAAAAATCAAACCAAGCTCGGACTGGGTGCGACGTCCGAAAGTGGTCCGATCTAAATGTGTCTGCCGATGCGAGAGAAGACGATATGCCGAGGTGACGGTGACATTCTTAAGTTTCCCGACGCCATGGATCTGGTCTTAGACCCTCTCTCCTCAGCTAACCGTAGATCAAGAGTCGTCTGACCTAGCGATGCTAGATGGTGGCCCCATCTCGTTGACACTGAGAATTTGAGCAGTTGTGGCACGCTCCGTGTTGGTGTGGAGATTACCCCATGGGGCCAAGGGGACAACGGGAAGCTACTCCGGTCTAGTCTATTTTCGTCCCTCGGGGACCTTAAGGGTTGTTCTGGTGCTCTGGCTCTATCGCTTCCGCGTGCTCTTCTCTTCGTCGAGTCTCCCGCTCTCTTCGATATCCGCGACACTCCCTCTTGCAGTACCTTTCTTTGCCATCAAACACAACAGAGCCAGTTGATCGAACAAACCCAGAAAAATGGGGTCTATCCAAGGAATCCTCGCAGCGAGTGACAATGAGTCGCCTCACAACCTACCCTTCGACGCTCTCCCCGACAAACGCCGTGTGTGGCCAAGCAAGCCCGGGTCTCCCGAGGAGGGGTTAGGCCGCCTCGTCCTGCTAACCCCCGACGTCGTCTCCTCTGCCGCGAAATCCTGCATCCTGACGGGTCAACGAGTCTCTCTCAACTGGGACCTGACCAAGCTGGACATAGCCAACTTCAACCGCGCTCCCACGCAGCACCATATCACCTCCCTTCTGGGTGGCGCCGGCTTCGACGACGTCTACATCTTCAACCCTCAACAGTCGTCGCAATGGGATGGTCTGCGGCACTTCTCGGCTCCGTTCCCAACGGCAGAAGAACCCTCGCGGAGGCTCTTCTACGGCGGCACGAAGGCGTCGGAGATCGTTGATCGGTCAAGCGATAGGATTGGCATGCAGTATTGGGCACGCGAGGGGATATGCGGAAGGGGGGTTCTCCTAGACTATGCAGCCTACGCGGAAAGGAGAGGCATCGCGTACAGTGCGTTGTCGGACCATTCCATATCGCTCGCAGTGTTGAAGGAGATCGCGCAGGAACAAGGTCTGAAATTCAGACGAGGCGATATCCTATTCGTGAGGATCGGCTTGACTAAAGAGTGGGATACGCGTATGAGCGCTGCCGATAAGATGGACTACGCGCGGAGTTCGAACCCGCAACACGCGGGTGTCGAAGGAACGGAGGAAATGTTAAGGTGGATCTGGGACGAAGGATTCGCCGCCGTGGCAGGCGACGCTGTCTCCTTCGAGGTCTATCCTCCGAAGAAGTCGTACACAAGAGCCGATGGCAGTATGGAGCAAGGGTTGTTCATGCACGAGTATCTTATTGCCGGTTGGGGACTAGCTGTTGGCGAGTTGTTCGACCTCGAAGAGCTGAGCCGTAAATGCCAGGAGCTCGGTAGATGGGATTTCTTTGTGGCTAGCGCTCCTCTCAACATGCCCGGAGGTGTTAGCAGTCCGCCAAATTGCTTGGCTATTTTCTAATGATACATAGATTTAGATATTAAGTAGCAATATGACATTAGTACAAATTCTCATTCAAAATTCAATGGCTTTCGCGATCGTAATGAGTTTCATAAATGGCGTCTATAGTTGTTATTAATCTCCGCGCTTGCTCTGTTCGTCGCAGTCATTGATTTCAAAGACTTGGAGGATCTTGGAGAATTTCTCCGCGAGCCCCCAAGACTGCAATCTTTGGAGCATACTCTGGGCATCTTGAGTTATCGCTAGAGTAGCTCCCTCGGAATATATGTTTTCAGCGGATCCTATCCTGGCGGGGCCACCTCGTTGGATCCATTCGGAAACGGCCCGGCTTTGGTTGGCATCGTGGTTTGGAATGTCTAGCCGGACGATACTAGCGGTCGTGGTTGTGGCGGCAGTGCCTCCCCGGCTGGACCTGTGTGGCCGCGGGCAATACTTGGCAAAGGCGGTAATGAAGATGTAGCTCATGAAAAGCCTCATGATTTCGCATGGTGCGGCCACCAGATATTCATTAGCCACGGCCACTATTTGCCCAGCATGCCAGACAAGTCTCCTAGCCCTATGGGGATCTTTTGTCAAGGCCGAAACCAGGCGGCAACGTGCCACTTCGACGCCCTTGTTAGGACGAGAGCCTCTCGAAACAACATTGCGGACGATGTAAAGGACTGTATCCATGGTGTCTTCCGCAGTGTAGAGATGAGAGTAGTGGCATAGAAGACTCGAGATGCTAGTGAACTTCGATTAGTATTCAAAAGTATAAATTCTTGGTTTGCTGTATGGAGCAGAAGATGCCTTAACTTACTTATAGCTGACGAGATCTGCCGTTGAGATGGGGTGGTTCATCGACTCGGCGATACAGTCCAAACCCCTCAAAAGTGGCAGTTTTGACTGCTGGTGGCTGTTGAACAGAGACGGCACGCCAAAGCATTCCGTAGTAGCGATAGCCTCTAGTTGCTTTAGGTCCCATAGAAGACGGCCAACAGCCTGTCCGCACAGCCGTTTACCCCAAACGGAAACGTACCTGGGGGGTGGTTTTCCCGCTATCGCGGCCGATATGACTCCAGATAGCGGTGCGCCTAGAGCACCGGAAGGGAGTCTAGATTTAAGTGCAGCCCAGGCCGATGCTGAAGGAGCTTCCCAAACAGAATCGATACACGGTAATCTCGAAGGTAGCTCGCTGAGGTCGACAGCACCACGACGACTCGTAAGGGTGCATAGGCTGCAGTCATACTCGAAAGACGCCCAGGCGATGCGTACGTCTCGCTCCTGTGCAGCCCAAGCCATCCACTCGGCCTGAAGCACGGCTATGTCGGTCGATGGGGGCCGGTGCACGTCGCTGTCTTCTTGTGAGTTGGGATTGGGGCGAGACGTCAATAGCCCGAGGCCACGTAGGCTCCCGATCAGGACTCCGCGAGTGCGATCTGCGTTCTGGTAGAGTTGGCGATTTCCGGAGCCGAGGGAATAGATCTGGTGTAAACAGAGAGCTGCGAGATACAGAGGATTTGAGTAATTTGCAGAGTCCGTTACCCCCTATTAGGTGACAAAGGATAAATCGGTTAGCGCAGGATCTTCGGGAAGAAATATAACAGCAGGGACAGGGACGGCATGGGATTTGTCTCGATAATTCGATACAACTTACCAACCAGGTAATCATTGGTAAACAAAAGTCGCTGATGGTCGCGGCGAGTTCCGCGGCGTTGGGCTCAGAAGATAACACAGCTCCTATGCACGCCATAGCGGCGAGCAGGACCGGCGGGCTGTTCGGAACGCTCCAGGTCGGAAGGTGAATGATGGGTTGGATGATTTGAAAATCGGAGAAATAGACGTTAAGGAGCCTTTGGAGCAGATCGAGACCCATGGACATGTTTGAATCCACGAGTTCCTCGGGTCCAGGCAGGTGTTGGTTAGACAGGAGCCGGAATAGGCCTTCTAGTTCCGTTGTCTTCGCCCCCCCAGAGCTCGAATTCAACCGCACGGAGTTTTGCAGGACATCGCGCAGGGGAGGGAGGGGGTACCTGTCGGATGGAGCCTCTTGGCCTTGTTCGAATGGCCACGGCAGAACAGATGGTCGAGGTAGTGGTGGGAGAGAGGGAGCAGGAGCGGGGACCGGAACAGGGGGAGGAGGAGGAGCAGGAGGAGCAGAAGGGAGGAGTTGTGGTGGAGGAGGGGGGACTTCTGATACAGGGGCTATCGGCTCACTGCCGGGGAGCAGCTCTTGAAAGACAGGGCCGGAGGTGGGTGCATTGCCAGGAACACCGACACCGACGCCAACGTCGACGCCGACACCCACACCCACATTGATGCCGTCCATGGCAAGCGCAACATCGGACACGTCAAAGTCGAGCCAATCGAACGCGCTACCTCTAAAATCAAAGTGATTGCCACCGTTATCAGTACCTAAAGATGGGTCGAACATGCCACCGTCACCAGCTTCGAGGATATTGTTGCCGGCCGAGAACACGGAAAAGACGGGGCTGTGGTACTCGTCGGATTCAATCACGCCGGGGCCCAGCGACGGATCCATGTTCGCAAAGGCATCAGCGGCTGAAGAGGTGGCAAAGTCGGACCCATACGCCCCTGGACTCATGTCGCTCGTCGGCGGGGTGCTGGAGGTATTGGTATCGTGAGAGTAGGACATGGGAGTATCATCAGCGTCCGTTATCGACTGGTCAAGGATCTGTGATCCTCCATGCCTCGGGACACGATAGTCATTGTCAAGGGGTGGATATGAGCAAGATTCCCCAGCGCTTGCCGTCGTACAGGAAGCGCATGGTGCTGCACGGTCACATTTTAGCTTCTTTCGCACGCATCGGTAGCACGATTTCTGGTAGGAGTTCTTCACGCGGACGTCGACGTCGTGGGTGACGCGCAGATGGCGAAGGAGGACATCTTGTCTCGAGAAGGATCGCGTGCAGCGGAAGCACGGTATTATGTTGCGACGAGATTTTGGTAAATGGGTTAAGCGATGGCGGTCGAGGTGGCTAGGGCGGCTGAAGGTTCGGTCGCACTCATTGCATGAGAGGATGGAAGAGGTCGAGTGCTGCATGAACATTAACCGACATTCCATCGTCAGCTTCACGCAATTCAAAGTTAGTGAGGTCAATGAGAATCAGTTTCCTACCGAGGTATTCTTTGAGTTGTCCGGCGGACTTAGCATCTTCAATATGCACAGCACCTAATCCGCGTCGAGGGTGTGGTTATGTCGAAGACTCGAGATCGCGAGGGAGATTCTGGGATGAAGATCGCCGATACAGGAGAGGAAAAGAGTGGACGACCAGACTCCAATGGAAAAAAAGTATTCGTTTGATCAATCTGGTCATGCGGGGTACATTTGCATTGCAGAACGCTATTCTAAATTCGTCCTTCACCGAGAGTCTGCGAGAGTCTAGTGTGAATTGGGTTTGGCTCTGCGACGCATTGCCACATCCCCCACAGTGAACTATATTTGGAGTAGCTCGCCAGAGCTACGGAACACGAAGCCAAGAGAAAACGGCATTTAGATTTGTCTATTGGTGTGCGTTCATGTTTATGATAGTTTCGGTGGCCAAATCGCGGCCCTGGACGATCTTATAAGTTATACCCAAACGATATCGCCGATTCGCCACTACTTCTTTGTATTACACGCATCTCCCACCATCAACCTCGATATTTGTTCCCGTTATGAACGCCGCCTCATCGCTGGCCAAATAGCAGCAAGCATTGGCAACGTCTGCTGGGGTAGACGGTCGGCCAAGAGGAATTGTCGCCACAAACGCCTCGCGATTCTCGGCAGTGTCGGCCTTGCCAAGGAATAGATGGGTCCTGGAGGTGGGAACAAAGTTTACCCGTTAGCAGAGGCTTCAACAGGAGGACTTATCTGGGGTTGAAGATAAGAGGGGAATAGCAATTCACGAACATTCCAGTGCTTCCCACAACTGGGGAGACGGCGTTGAACCGTATCTGGTTCGGCCCGTACTCGACAGCTAGAGTCTTCGTCGCATTCACAACCGCCGCCTTGGACGCATTGTACCAAGTCAATCTCGGCCTCGGACGAATTGCTGCTGTCGACGCCACCTGGACGAAACAGCCAGGCCGCGACTCCCGCATCAGATAGGGCACAATGACTGCGGCTGATAGATAGACGGATTTGACATTGACGTTCATGACCAGGTCGAACTCTTTCTCCGTGACTTCCTCCGTCGGTTTGTTCGTGTAGGTTGCGCCAGCATTGTTGACGACTATGTCCAGCCCGCCGAACTGCTTAACGGCCTGCGCCAACAGTTCTTCCCAATCTGACCTTTTTGTCACGTCGGCGCGGACGAAGGCACAACCCAACTCAGCTGCTACTGCCGTGCCGGCCTCTTGGGATAGATCAGCAATAATTACTCGGCAGCCTTCAGAGACGAATTTGATCGCGATGCCTTTGCCGAAGCCAGAGGCTGCGCCAGTGATGATGGCGACCTTGCCATTCAGGCGTCCGAGAGTCATGTTTTCTTAATGGTTGCAAAAAAATAAAAAATAAAAAAAAAAAATAAAAAAAAGTCCGGGACGAAGGAGGATGGGACGATGGAGATGGGAATGGGTGTGGAACGCGTGTTGGGGAGAGATCTGATCGTAGTGGATGGCAGGATAATAGTGGGAGGTGTTCGGATGGTCTGACTAGGTGGTCATTCCTGTTTTTTTACATGTAATGATCGGACCTCGCCATGATCCATTGCCTTCTCTCCCTCCTCTGAGCTCCAGATCTATCAACTTTCAAGTCACCTTTGTCTTCCAAGACTCCAGAACATTGACGTGCGGGGAAAAGAACCTAGTCTGAGTTTGGGTTAGGACGAGTCGAGCATCTTCCGAGTTTGGAGGGGCTTCCGGAAATTATCACCTCTGAAAGTGGCACGCTCCGGAGGTACTGCAGACTCGAAAACAGGCCAGTTCGGTGACTGAGGAACCCATGATGCTTGGCGAGAAGTGACGTCTGTCTCCGTGCCAAGGGATCCGAAGTTCGGAGAGCGGCAATGGTTGATAATTGTTGTAGATATTGATATCATTTTCAAAGAGGTGACGGCCTATTACCAGCTCATTATACTGTACGGTTGATGCAAGCCTGACCATCTTTTCAGAGTGTATTCAACAGAACGCAGGCATGATGAGTTTTACTACGTTCCAAATCCTCGTCCTCCCTGGCGATCATGTCGGTCCCGAAATCATGGCCGAAGCGCTCAAAGTGCTAGACGTAATCGAAGAGTGCCGACCCAACCTCAAATTCACAAGGTTCACCGACCTCATCGGCGGATGCAGCATTGACAAGCATGGAGTCCCCATCACAGAAGAAGCCCTGACCAGGGCGAGCCAAAGTGATGCCGTTCTTCTTGGCAGCGTGGGTGGCCCCGAGTGGGCGCACTGCTCGCCCGGCGCAGAGCTAGGCATCCTCAACCTCCGCAAGAAGCTCGACGCATTTGCCAACCTCCGCCCTTGCGAGATATTAGTCCCCTCGCTGATAGACGCGTCGCCTCTGAAACCCGAGATTGTTCGGGGTACAAAGTTCACCATCGTCCGCGAGAACTGCGGTGGTGCCTACTTTGGTGAGAAGACTGAAACACCCACGAGTGCGTCCGATCTCTGGGTGTATACGGCGCCAGAAGTGGAACGTTGCGCTCGCGTCAGTGCCGCCGTCGCTCGCATGCTGGGCCGAAATGGTGATGGCATGGGAGGAGGCGGTCCGGCTATTGTCTGGAGCGCCGATAAAGCCAACGTGCTCGCAAGTGGCCGGTTTTGGCGACGTGTCACGCAGGACGTCTTCGACCGAGAGTTTCCCGATGTCGAGCTCCGGCATCAATTAGCTGACAGTATGGCTCTACTCATGGTCAAGAATCCCCGCGGGTTCAATGGCGTGATACACACGGACAACACCTTTGGAGACATTCTGTCGGACATCTCCGGTGGTATCGTTGGAAGCCTGGGAATGCTTCCAAGCGCTAGTTTATCGGGAATTCCGGGGAGTGGCAGATGCAAGGGTATCTACGAGCCGGTCCACGGAAGTGCTCCCGACATTGCTGGGAAGGGCTTGGTGAATCCGGCCGCGCAGATTCTCAGCTTGGCCATGCTGCTGAGGTATTCGTGCCTTTTGGCGGAGGAGGCGTCGGCCATTGAGAAGGCTGTGGCGCGTGTGTTTGATTCCAAAGAATCGGGGGGATTGGAAATCCGATCCAGGGATATGGGCGGTGAAGCTACGACTGTGGAAATTGGTAACGCGACTTGTGTTGTACTGAGGGAGCTCTTGGCTTGAGAGAGATGACTAGTCTACTGTTCCGCACCTTCTTCACGGTCGTTTACATACACAATATGGACGCCCACTGCAATGTCGTGGAGAGTTATGGAAAGTAAACATTGGATGAATTGAGGATACAAATTTATATCAATTGATGGAAGACGGCAGAATACAAGCACAGTGAAGAATAAACTAGGTTGTTTTGATACCGGTACTCAATTTATATGCAAAGTATATACATCCGTATACTGATGCCCTCATTCTCATATTATATCTCCTTTCCTCACTTAGACCGTAAGTATCTTTGGTCAAATATTTTCCAGCCTCTATGGTCTATCGTGTGGGACAGATGAGTATGGCCACATACCCATCCACATCCAGAGAAGGCTCCATTGCCTTAGAACCAGAGAGGGAAGTAAAGCTGATCCGGCTTAACAGGTGTATTATTCTTCACCTGCCAATCCGCATAGGCGGGCCAGATGATACCAACATAATTAGTAACACCATACGTCGTAAAGCCGTTGCCCGGACCAAACTGTCCACTCCAAGCAGAGCTAGCTCGGAAGCCTCCCTCGCACGGAACGTCGGTAACGCTCTGTCGACTGGCGGGAACGCCAGGGCTAGCTTTGACGGTGTAGTTGCACTTGCCGAGCGGGAAAGGGTTCCAGGGGTCGTTATGAGTCTCGATCCAGAAGAGGTAGTTGCAGCTCGTGTCGACGGCGTTGCAGGTTCGGGTGTAGTCCTTCACGACCCAGTAGGGAGGCGGTCGGACATTAGGAGGAGGCTTGGGGACCACGGTGACGATGGCAGGGTTGGGAAGTACGGTGATGGTGACGGGGTTGGGGATGATAATGGTGATCTTGGTGACCGGG
>NJFT01000317.1:0-36268 GCA_002221725.1 Scedosporium boydii | reverse complement strand
GAGTTCCCCCCCCCCCCCCCAAACGCTCCACCACTCCGGCCCGTTCAGGGTATTAGATTAAACCAGCCACACAGCCTTCCTTAAGTTATTGGATGAGAAAAAAGAAAGCAAAGAATACATCAACACCGTACTTCTGTGCTTCCAGTCTGACCTTGACCAGTCGCTATTGGGTACCGTACCCCGCTCGCCTCCGCCCCAAAGATTGTGATGCCGCCAGGCAGTCTGGCTGGACCGGCGGCTTGTACCCATGCCAGCCTGGTCAAACGATATGGCCAAGTGAGTAATACGGAGTGCACCTCAAGCTGAGCAGAGTCGCTTTTCTTGCGTGCGAGAACTCCCACCCATGACCACCCATGACTATATCCAAAGCGCCTACGATCTCATGCAGACACCTGGCAAGATTTATAAACAGATTCATTGGGATTGACGCCTTCCTGGCTCGTGAGGTTTCAACCGATACCGTGCTTTACTGCAGTTGCTGTACCAGGAGGAGGGTAGAATCGCGTCGGTGATTCCTGATTCGATTCACTTCGGTGACAAGTGCGCACTTCAGCATACAGGTACTGTGGCGCCACCCCCCACCAACAGGCTGGCAAGCAACGGAGTAGCTTATGGATGAAATCAATAGTTTGAGACTCCATACATGGCCCCCATCTCACCCTTGTACTTATAATACCCCTCAAATTTTCCTCCAAGAATCCAACAAGTCGGGGTCCTCTCTTGTCACTTGTCAACTTGATAAGCCTCATTTGACCCCACAAAGCTTCAGCAGTTCCTTTGCTTGGTGAAGCTCTAGGACCTGCACCACGACAATCCTTCGAACCTGCAGCCTCCCACGCTTAACTAATTACTTCAGAATCTACTTTCGAATCCTTCTATTCCAACCTTGAAAAACCATGTTGAACCAATTTACAGAAGATTTACCTGGCATGCGGCTCAAAGGAAGAGATGGGCATGGAGTTGAGGCCGACTACATACCATTCCCAGCTCTCAAGGAATACTGGACCCAAGACAAAGTGCGTGGTGTGCTCCGACACGGCGACGGCGGGGCCCAAAATGTCATGCCGAGACAAGTGACCCAGGAATTCCTTCGTGTGTTCTCCATTTTAGTCTACATCGGGGAGCCCGACAGGATATCTCTATTTACGACCTGTGCGATCAAAGACGAGCATTTGCCCCTCCTCGCTCTTCCGCCGGCGTGGTCGAACGACTGGCAAGGGCCCCTGTTGTTTCCCAAATTCGAGCAGGCGCAATGGATGTTCTGTCCCTTGGAAATCAATTTTCCTTCTCTCCACAGACAAATACTTCAACCACGTCACATTCTCCCAGTAACCTATGAGTGCAAGCTAGGCACCTGGTCTGAAGGCGATCCTACTGAGATATGGAAAGTCAAAATCAATGGCGGATGTTCCAACCTGAGTCGCGTCACTACTCCCGATGGAGCGGACGGTGCGGACTCGACCGTATTGCCAACAGAGGATCTTTTTGCGGTCTTTAAAACTTGCAGTACAGATCCGGATGCGAAAGAGCAATTCGGAATTGAAACTAATGCCTACGCGAGCCTACCAGACAAGGAATATGGTCGGTACAGAGATCACATACTCGTCTATTACGGATCATTCATCCAAAATGGAAAACATACCATCATCCTCGAATATGCAGAAGGGGGCACCCTTTTACAATTCTTCGAGACGGTACCTCGCCCAACAAGACTAGAGCAATTCGAGATGTTTTGGAGGAGGATGTCTGAGCTAGTGCTCGCGCTGCATATAATCCACGAGATGGGTGTCGAGGACCATGGTATTTTGTCTGGGTAAGTATACCCTCACTGAGCGACTGACCATACCAAATACTTACGGCGCGTAGGATTCATCAAGATATCCACCCAGCCAATATCTTTGTCTTCCACGAACCGTCGGGTGATCCGTACGATGTGCGCTTCAAGCTCGGTGACTTTGGAGCGACCCACGTGAATCGGTTACGAGGGAGGGATGGGAATATCCAGAAAAAGCGGTATAACGACGGAAACATGAACCGCATGTACCGTAAGTATAAACTCTAGCGCTCCTGTGGATCGGGAAGATGTTTTTAACCTGTTGATGCTATAGTTGCCCCGGAATGCACTCCCACGCATGGCATCCAAATGCCTCCCAGGATCACTCCAACTGTCGACGTATGGGCGCTGGGAGCAGTTTTCAGCGATGCTCTAATATGGTCATTCATGGGAGAGGACGGACGTGAGACGTATAGGAAGCAACGGTTTGAAGAAATCAAATCCGGGTCCCGGGAGCTTTCTGCAAAAGGGTACGACTCGTGCTTCCACAACGGTTATGACCGGCTGGAGGCCGTCTCTACGATGCATGACCACGCGCTTAAGAAGAGGCTAGCTGAAGACAGGGTCTCTGTCGAGGTCAGCAACCTTATCTTACACAACATGCTCCAACGGGACAAGTCCCACGCACAAACTGGCCGGCTTGACCCGAGAGATCTCTTCAGACAAATTAAGGACATCATCACGCACCGAACACCTCCTATGTTGCCATCTTCATCTACACTGGTCCAATCACCCGCGCCAATATATGGTGACGAAAACGGTGTACATCCCTTTCCAGTGCCATTGCCAGAAACAATTCGCAGGGGTCAGTCCGTAAGCTACGTCTCGGATTTAGGGGCTCAGATAATCCAAGACTCCCCCCTCCCTCAAAGGAAGTCCCTCACGCAATCGGACCAACCGCAGTCACCTTCGAGCCCCCAGAGAAGCCCAAACACAGATCTCCGCCGTGCCTCTTCCAGGAGCAGCACCACTCGTGGCATCCTTAAGTCTACTCGATCGAGCGTTCAAGGATCATACCCCTCGGCCAATGGAGACTTCGTAGATGGCACCGGCCTGCGACAAAGGAACGCCAGTCCTGAAAGTTCACAGAACCGCCCCAACTCTCATCTAGCCCCCTCCACCTTGCTTGGGGACTACCGTGGCGACGATGGTGATCCCAGGCCTAGCGCAGATGGAAGACGTCGGAGTAAGTCTGTAAGGAGGAGTGCGGGACCTGTAGTCACTGTAGGCAACTTCTACGAACTCTTGCAGAAAAAGCATCCGATACGTAGTTTTCGATCACGGGAGCTAGGTGAGGAATACCGCAAATTAGACAATGCTCTAGGCAAAGTCCGTTCACACGGAGGCCGTGACCAGGTATTAAATAGTCATTTCCCTGCAATAACGTCAAATATGTGGCTCTAACTCCCTTTATCTTAGATTTTCCTCATAGACGACGCCGGATCTATGTCCCACCATAAAAGCAAGGTTGAGCAGACCGCCCGAGTCATTGCTTATGCAGTAAAAGACTCGGATCCCGACGGCATGGAGTTGTACTTCGCATCGGATATGGACGTGTGTTGGAAGTACAAAAAGAGTTCCAAGATCGAGAACACGATACGCGATCACAGCTTCCGCTCTAACCGCACAACGAGCATGGCGAAGTGTCTCGCAGAACTTCTGAAGAGTATTCCACACAGAACGAAACCGGGAGGTGACCCCAGGGCTGTTAGCATCTATGTGTTGACAGATGCTGTGTGGGAGGAGGGAGACTCGGGGGTCGATCGATGCATTGTAGCGGAGGCTAAACGACTGTCAGATGAAGGTCTACCGCCCAGCACCACCATGATCCAATTTATACGGTTCGGGGACAGATTAAATCGACAGGCCTCCGACCGTGTGAAGTATTTGGACGATGATCTCGTGAACCGGTTTGATCTAGGAGTCTAGTAAGTGCCGAGAGTTGCCCACATCCTACCGAGAAATCGCGCAACTAATAGGAATCCAGTGATATTGTGGACACACGCCACTGCGACGGAGACGTCTCTGAGATGCTTATTGGTAGCATATCCGCGGTTAATGATGAAATATCGAGTTGAGGATCCCTATAGAAAATTCTTCGGTCCGCAAAGATATGTATTTCGAATAGGTTACTCGCGTCTTACCTCTTTGGGGACGACGGTATCCGTACCTCGAGGCCGAGCTATAATAGCGTTGGATTACTCCTGTGCAACTGGGGCGCGATCGTCTTTGGATGGTTCTTTCTTCGCCTTCTGCTTTTGATACATCCTAAAGTAACGCCTAATATAACGGCATGTACTATACATGATAATTTCTGTTCTCGTCACTATTACTTTACATAGCACCGTTGCTTCGCCGTGTTTCTCGGCGGCTTCAGGCTACATTTCACATATGCCACTTTTCAGTATGTCCCTTTTTAAAAAGGGAAACTGGTTCCCTATAGATTGGAAGAATGAATTATCTAGTCTGCATGATAAGAGACTAAATTTTCTCGCTTCCCATCTTCCTCTCGCTTCTCTCTACACATTTTATAGGCAGTCGAAGCTTTTGTATCCTGATAGTCCTTGGTGTCGTCGCCCGCTTCGTTCCGAGAACAGGGGTACGAACACTTCCAGAAAAGGAGAAGACATGTCACCGGGCGTGTCAGAACAGGAGCAGTTCAACACGACCACTTTCCCGACTCAGCCTCTCCTCGATCTGAGTTCGGCTTTTCAAGTCTTAACTAAGATATATTAAATTTACCGCGGAACTGGTTCCATTGATGTCAATCTATTGAAATTTAACATCATATAAGAAACGAATACGCACTAGGCTGAAATGCGCAAAGGATATCGTCGAATCAAACCAACCACAATCCAGATTCATTGTTGCGCAAGCAGGGTAGGGAGGCGCGGATAATGTCATCACCGTTCAATCGCGTTTCATTCATTCATTCAAATAGCTATACACCGATCTCTTCCCTTAAACAACCGTTGAAAAACATGCGACATTCATAGACATCCCCAATCGTAGCGCCAGCATCCCCTCAACACCTTTCGTGACAATCCACATTGCTCATATCACACCCGTATTTACCGGCTGGTATCAACGACGTACCGGCCGACAATCTTCAGATCCGCCATCATATCATACACCGACTGCAACTCACTAAGACCGACAACCTTGTACGGGCACTTGATAAGCCCACGGGCGAAGAAGTCGATGGCTTCTTCGGTATCCTGTCGGTTGCCGACGTAGCTGCCCTTAATCTTGATCATCTTGATGACCGTGCTGAACACGGGGGCCTTGATATAAGCGTTCGCGGGCAAGCCAATGCAGATAATGGTGCCGAAGGGGCGGACGTAGTCGGCAGCCTGCTGGAATGGGCCCTCAGACACAGCAAGGAGGATAACAGCGTGGGGGCCAAGGCCGTCAGGACTGGCAGCCTTCACATCTGCGACGATATCCTTGGACTTGGTGAAATCGACAAACGCCTGAGCACCGAGTTCCAAGCAAGCCTTTTCCTTCGCCTCGCCACCATCTATGGCAATGGTATGGAGGCCCATGGCCTTGGCGTACTGAAGCGCCATGTTACCGAGACCACCACCGGCACCAACAATGGCGACAGTCTGGCCGGGGCGAGCATGGGACTTCTTCAGACCCTTGTACACGGTGATACCAGCGCAAAGCACGGGCGCGATAGCCTCGAGAGAGACGTCCTTGGGAATGCGGGCGACATGAGCGGCCTTGGCAATGGCGTACTGCTGGAAGCTGCCGTCGACGGTGTAACCAGAAAGGAGCGGCTTGGTGCAGAGAGGCTCATGGGCCTGTCGGCAGTACGTGCAGTGTAGGCAGGAACCATTGAGCCACTTGATGCCCGCGTGGTCACCAATCTCAATATTGTCGACCAGCTGGCCCTTGGCGACAACGACACCGGCGCCCTCGTGACCGCCAACAAGGGGAATCTTGGTAGCAAGCGGCCAATCGCCCATTACAGCGTGGAGATCCGTGTGGCACACGCCGGAGTACTTGACGTTGATGAGGACTTCATCGGGGCCGGGCTTCTGAACAGGGATCTTCTTGTAGACGACGGCTAGAGGTTTGTCTGTTAGGTACCGGATAACAATCGAGCAGCAGCGTATGTGAATCTATCTCTACTTACGTCCACCGGTCTTCTCGAGGACCTGGGCCCATTGCTCTGTGGGAATCTCGGGGGCGGCCATTCTGAAAGAAAACAAAGGGTATCGAGGTTTGGTGTAGTAAAGGAGATATACTGGGTATCACAGGAACAAGTCTGAGCAGTTATAAGAAGGAGCTGGAGAAGAAAAGTTGCAAGCTTGTCTAGAAAAATAAGGTTGTGAAGGAGAAGTTGGCAGCTCTCTTTATAGACCTCGAGAATAAGTGAAGCCTTCGATTGAGCTCCATTCATCCGGGGTCGGTATAGACAATGGCCGCTTGTCAACTAGAAGTTTGCAAATCTCCAGGTTCGGTTCCTAGTTCACACACTGCCACTGACTTCGCCCTTATCCAAAGGTACTGTGTGCGGCGAAACTCGAACCTTTCGTCCGTAGCTAGCTGCATGCATGTACGACGAGCAGTACGTCGTGTGGGGAGCTCGGCATAGCTCCGAGCCAAGTCAATCAGGCCATAATTAGACTAGAGGATCTGCCGCACCGAGCTGTGCTTCTCCTTTGGAGCGAAGGCGAGCTTACGACGTAAGGATGCGGAGCCCCGCATTTTCCTCGAGGTTCCACCGCCTGGATTAGCAGAGCTTCAAGTCATCTTGATGTTACAAAAAAAAAGGGAATAGTACACTGTATACGAGTTTTTTCCAAGGAAATCTGTTAGTGCAGGCGGGGGACGACGAGGGTAGGGCGGGGGCATATGCAAGCCATGCGTGTGGAGTAGATAGCTCCGATTCGCTGCGATTGACCGCGGGGAAGCAAGATCGCGCCAGTCCTCATCTGTGTCTCATGTCTCAGAGCCCATCTCGAAGGCAGATAGCAGGGAGCTTCCCAGTCTCCTCGTGCGCCCTGCGCCGTGAGCCGTGCATCGTTGCGGGGCAGCCAATCTCTTGTTCCTTAACACCGAACGGGCCGGTTTGACTTCGGGTGCTACCCCGCAGAGAGCACACGCCAGCACACGCCACGACGCGGGGGGAAGACAAAAGGACTAGAACTAGAACAGGAGGTGCCGCAAATCGTCGTGCTAACTCTTCAACCACAAGTCGACGCTAGTGCTGTTTCTGGTCTAGATGTTGCCTTACGGAGTGGTGTGCAAGGGTAGTTACATGCAAGGTCTTCATAGGTGCGGCTGGCGACGGTTCGTTCGGATCCGCTCCGCACACTGGGAGCAATTCGATGTAGATAATAAAAGGGGCTATCGTTAACCCGCTGTTATCACAGTGCATCAATTCACGCTTGCGGATCCGCACCCACGCGGATCTCCACGGTAAGAGCCAGATTGATCTAGTGGGGAATTTCCGAGCCAAGACACTGATTGGGCAGCTCGTCGAAGAAACATGAAAGCGGACGGCGGCTTTTATCCCGATCGGGGTGCGAATGGACCGCGCGGTGACATTTCTGTGGGGAAGCTGGTCTCAACAGGGCAATGCCATCAGTCGATGACTGGTTTAGTGCTCCTGTGTCGGAACAAGCATTTCGAGGTCTGCTTATGGCGACAGAAACGAAACTTGTGACTGGTCCGAGTCGCCAACTGACCTCGACGCTTCATGTTGATCTGCCTCCGGCTAGTCCGGCTGGTCCACGTGAGGTGAAGTGGGGGGATGAGGTGGATCAAGAATCCTTTCGTCTCTGTTTTATTGTTTTTGTGTTGTTTCGAAATTTCCCATTCGGGGAGAGATGTAACATGAATCCTTTGTTTGCTGAAAGCAAGCTTTGATGTTGCGTGGGCACACATATCTGCCCACATCCACACTCACTCGTACAGGAATGGATGTTTCTATGTTTAACCCCTCAATCAGAGCTACCTAAGCTACCTAGGCGTGTTGGCCCGTGGCGTATTACATTCGTTCCGGGGAATCAAGATACATCCAACTGAAGCAATCAAGGGGTTCGTGTACCTGCGCCGTCGATGCAAGCCATCAGGAGCTTGAAACCCAATGTTGAGATGAGTGGGTTTCATCCTTGATGCGATGGCACCAGAAACGGGAGTGATGTTTCCTACCAACCCTACCTAATATTTTCTCGATTTTATTATATCGAGCTAGGTTAGGAAATCAACTAGAAGTCGGCGTCGTCAAAGTTCGAATCGAGTGGATCTTCCTTCCTTCTTAGTGTGCAGGCGCGGAAACCAGACGTCTGGCTGAGATGAGAACTTTGAGACACTCTACTGGAGAATAGTTGACAAGAGTCTTTGGATTTAACCCAATGCGCTCGAAGAAGGTAGAGTCATGGATTTTGACATAGGACAGTCGCCGGCAACGGCAGAAGCGGAGGTCCAATACCCTGGATAAACGAACATAGTCGTCTAAATATCATGTACGACAAATATGTCGTCACGATGCACTCGATCCTAACTCTTGGAGAATCTAACAAATCACCAGTTTCCATTTAAAGTTATTCCGAAAAGACCCTCCACAATCCAGACTAGTAGCATTTTGGGCACAGGGACCGGGGTATCCTAGAGCCGCACGGAATCATAGGATCTGGGAACGATTACACCCTGATGGTTCAATCTGGAACGAGTATGCCTCATGCTATATAAAGCCATCACTTCCGCCCAACATTTCATAGCAATGTATGCACACGCCGTCGAGATCATCCAGAATCAGGACCACCAGTGAGATCCAAAAACTCACCCTCAAACCCGCAGGTTAGTCAGCGTGCGTCTATTCGACATTCTTTCTTTCAGCTACCGCTCCGTCTCTTTTGGGCCGCGACCCCAGCCCAGTTCCCCAAATGCCTCATCAGACCAACCCCTCCTTCTCGTAGGAGAAAAACCGGTAGCTCCACCAAGACATGCCCGATTATCTTCACCCGGTCGCAAGTTTATGTTCTACCTGCGAGAGCGGAGTCCTATTCCAGGATGACCAGAAGTTCCTTGACGAGGATGTCGACGCGAATGGGCGACCGATGCTCGTGAAATCAGAAACTACGGCGATAACAGTCTCCGAATCTGTCCTCATGAGGGAAGACACCTTGCCAGACCTACCTTCGCTGGAAGACTCTTCGAAAACCGGGTGTGCCTTCTGCGGCTTCGTGAGAGACATCATCTCCTCGGAGGATACCCAAGACGAAGCCAGGAGAATCTTCGGATCGACATTCACGGAGATGAAGGATACCCTAGATGTCTCGATCCGAATTCAGTTTCGCTGGAAGAACGAACTCGAACATGATTGTAGAGGAGACGGTCTTCTCGGCATTATCATATTGCTCTGTTTCGCCGATGGTGAGACCGAGATTGCCCTGTTTTGCCTTGCGGAAGGGTTGACTGGTTAGGAATCCCCACGACAGCAGCTTTCATGGAGCCCAGTGTATTAACGAATACCGTATAGGCTTAGAAGCTTCGGATATATGGCTGGGACTGAGAGCTCCATTAAGCCAAAGCTATGGCCAAAACCATAGGCTGGAGTGGATCTCTGACACTTTTCGTGGCGATCAACAAGACCGGCGTCTCCAACAAGCCAGCAATGGCTTCATTCCGGAAAGATTGATAGACGTCAACGAATCGAATACCCGCCTAATTCTCCGCGCTGATCTAGAAAGCGGCCAGCTTGGTCCTGACACTCCTGTGTACGCAGCTCTTAGCTACTGTTGGGGACCTGCCGAAGACGCGATGCAGCAACTCACATCGACATCCGCTACGATCGCCGAACGACGAAAAAAGATTAGGGATAATGAAATGACTGAAGTCTTGAGAGACGCAATCTCGGTGACTCGAGCATTAAGAATCCCATATCTCTGGGTCGATGCCCTCTGCATCTTGCAAGACGACATTTCAGACTGGGAGAGACAATGCGTCGATGTAGCCAAGCTGTATGCCGCAGCGTCCGTCACAATCTGCGCTGCTTCATCTACCACATGTCGACAAGGGTTTCTTCACCAGCGTGGACCCCGGATCCGAATACCGTTTCGCTCCACCCGACGTCCGGACATAGCTGGATTATTTCTCTTGCAGTTCAAGTATGCTGGCCTTCCTCGGGGTCTTGTATTCAGTGAGGCATCTGCGGATACCCGCTGTAGTCGTTGGGGGAATCGGGGATGGGTATTTCAGGAAAATCTAGCTGCTTCAAGGAAATTCGTCTTCGGGAATGCAAATATCCACTACTATTCTCCGTCCTCGGTCCAAAGTATGGGTAGCGCTTCGAAAGAAAGAGCAGAAGAAGGCAAGATTATCCTCAGCGACGTTGACAAGAAAGAAGAAATTTATCAAGTTTGGGCCAGTGTGCTCTGCGAATACTCACGCTTCGAATCCCATTCCTTTACCAAGTCGAAGGATATACTTCCGGCGCTCTCCGGTTTGACTGCTCATTACCACCAGTGGGTCAAAGACGACTTTCATGCTGGCCTCTGGAAGGGAGATCTTTTTCGGGGGTTAATGTGGTACTGGGAGGGCGATAGCGAGATGCTGCCAAGCAGAGAATGCTGTACTCTAAGTTCGTTTATGAGGCACGACGACTGTCTTGTGCCTTCCTGGTGTCCCCTTGGCCGGGGAATGTTTATCACGTACGGCGCAATGTACAGGGATGACGAGTGTCTCACCGATTTTCAACCAGAGTACCAATTCTTAGAAGCGCATACCGCGCCAGTCGGGACCAATCCCTTCGGTGAAATTCAAAAGGACTGGTATCTCCGAGTTCGTAGTCATGTCCTGGATCTGGAAGTGCTGAATAAGAGACATTTGGAGGTAGTTGACACTTTTGACGAGAAGGGCAGTAGAGGGACTTTGGTCTACGAGGGTAAACACATAGGCTGCTTCGAGTTGGACTTTTCCTATGACGCCTACGGGGACATCTACTCTAGCAGCCCATCTGAAGGACCGTCATGTATGATGGACGAGATTAGGAATTTCACTTGGGTTCTTCTTGGAAGTTGCAAAGTCAGAAATGCTGAAGAGCCGAGGGCCAAGTCTAGGCGCGCCCGTGGTGCTTGTGGCCTGATCTTGTTTTCCCACCCGAGCTCGAGCAACTTTTATAGGGTGGGAGCTTTTTTCCCAAGCTTCCCGAAGAAGCACCATGACGGCTTGATGTTGATTAGAAGGTTGGGTAAAGTTAAAACAGTTACCATTGTGTGACTTGTAACGGGATGCTTAATATTGCTCAAATCGCTCTAAACGACTTATTATTTGAGCTTTCAAAAGACAGAATAGAACTTTGTCATGAACCCTATCCACAAATCCTCCCAGACTTACTTTCGATCTCTCAGATAATTAGCCATATCGTCCCAAGATGCTGCCCCTATGACAGATCCATCGCTTCCGGCTCCGGCGGAACTGCCGCTTTCACGTTGGTAGGACTAAGGACGTGCCTGTTTAAAAAGTCGACCGCATCATCCATACCTACCGGCGAGTTGAACCAGTGGCCACCAGACTGGTATTCCTTCCACTCCACCTTCGCACCAAATTCCCCCAGCGCGTCTCGCAGGACTTTTCCGTCACGGATCCGGACTAGGGGGTCATCCATACAATGCTCGAGCAATATTGGCGTATATCGAAGGACGTCATTATGGCCTGGGGCATTTCCCGACTTATGCAACTCTCTCATTTGAACAAGGCTCTGGCCAGCAAAAGGCAAGCGACATGAGAATCCTAAGAAAGCACCAAGGCCCTTTCCGGGAGGTAGATTGAGGTTGAACAGGACGTGCGCGCTCGCCGCACCGCCCATGCTAATCCCGGCGATGATAACACGCTCCCAAGCACCGCCGAGTAGTGCCGCCTCGACCGCCACGATGCGGCTAATGGCAGGGACGACTTCTCTCAGCCCAACGACTTGAAGGTTTTCATTTTCGGATAAATCGCGGACATTCCAGACGTCGAACCACTGCGGCCAAACCTCGGGAGAGCTGGCGCATTCTCGTGTCGGTGCCTGGGGGAAGACCCAGCGGAAGGATGGGAAAGCGTCGATGAGTGTTCGACCGCGGGAGTCGGGCGAGCCGGCGAGGGAACCTGCAAAGTTGCGCGCATTGTCTCCGCGGCCATGTAGGAAGATGACTGTGTGAGTGTGGCTGGCCATCGGGGCAATTGTGAGTAGAGGAATATCCACGGTCGACATCGTGAGGGGTTGGGCCGGCTGTAGCACTCGAGAGGTAGGTGCTTTAGTTTTCTGCAAGAGGGGAAAAAGAGCACCAAAGGACGATGACGATGAGAATAAGGTCGCTGGTCACCGAGGGGAATGGATCCCGCCTCTTGTAGGAATCCATGAATGGGCTTAGGCTTCAGCAGGCTCCAACATTCTTTTCATTGCTGCGCCTATTCGAGGCAACTGATTGGCAAAATCGAAGAGGGCGGTTGAACGCATTCATTTGATTGGTTCTCAAGGACAATCACGCCAAACAGGCCCGCTGCTCGAGAAGATGTCGGTATTTCCGATAGTCTGTAATGAGTAGCATTGCCAGTTCGAGATGTCACTATTGTAGCGGAGAAGATATCAAGTAATCCCATATAAACTCGCAACGGGAACGGTTCGCGGATCCTGCCCCAACCTATCATCTCGGGATTCGCTCTCTCACTTTCACCTCCTAGACGTCTCATGGGACGCGAGAAATTAAAATCGACATCATCCAGAGCCATCTCGAAATTAACACCGTCCGGAGCCGACACTTCACTAATCATCGCCGTTACTTTAACTAATTCGGCGTTTCCCCTTTTCCACAACGACTCCCGTATTTAAAGTTGCTTATATAATTCTCTGCAGCAATACCCCTCACTTTCTCCTTTGTTCTCTACCTTCTACGAAGTACTTAAATATAAGATTATATCATAGACCCTTACTAGTAATTAGTATTAGATTTTTATATATTAACTACTAGTCCGTTTCCTCTTCTCATTCTGCCGCACTGGCCGCCCTGCGTCATTCTCAATGTCGTGGATTGTTGAACCGTAGCTCTGCTGGAACCTGAAATGTGAGGTGGGAACCCTGGGGAAAACGTTAGCAAACGAGGAAATGAGCTAATATTTGATGAAATGGAAAAGGAGTGCAAACGGTGGAATTCCTGGAACCTATGTGATGGCGCATCTTGAATAGAACCATTTTTGAAGCTACTATTCCAGCTAAGAAGCACCCATTTGACTTGACCCCTTTTGATTTGACATGAATATTTACGCTGTATGAATTATACTCCACGTTGTCATGTCCTATTTGGCAACCCCCTTTTCCGGTATTTTGACTTCCTTCATACGCACACACGAGTGATCAGTTGAACCGCCGTTTGGGGATTTGTACGAAGTAGTAGTGCCTTGCTGCATCCGACAGATGATGCCGCTGAGCCAATAAGGATTGATGGTTGACGATGGAGGCAGACTTGCACGCACCTGCATCCTTGTCAGGTCCAAGCGTGACGCGGTTGCCTATCCACCCCTACTTCGGCTCGCCTGCAAGCACCCAATAGTCCTGCAAAGATGGAAGTGTGCTGCGACAACTGTGCATAATCGTATAACTGGGTTGCTGTTGGCTGCCTCAAACAAATTATAATAAAAGGTGACAGGGAATGTGTCAGTATTTTTTTCTTTTTTTTTTTTCTTTTTTTTTTTTTTTCTGTTTTCTTTTTCGTTGTCATTTTGAAATCAGGACAATTACACACATTTCACCACTTTCAAAATGCCAACGATAACGTCTGTACGATGGGCTCACCTTCAGAAACTCTGCGAGAAATTTCGCATTGAGTTCCTTGGTGAGATAGACTCGTCCAATTGGCCAGAGGACACGCTGAATGGTGTTAAAGAGGTGGGCAGCAAGAGATACGATGCCTACGCTACCAACCCGGCACTTTTGGGGTCCGATCCTTGGAAGATGGAGAGGAAGTCTCATACGATGGTTCTGGTCAAGAGTGCTGATCGCTCTCGCGGCCGCAGTGAGGGCACGTGGAGACACGCGTGTGAATCTTTCATACTCAGCAGGTTGTCATCTGAAGTTTGTTGGTAAGTAGCAGACTTCATACGCCTTTCAAATAGAGTTGACCACGCTAACCCCCGTCTCGCCGTGACTGTCGCAAACGAGTATGGCATTCGGAGATCGAAGTAAGGCGGAACGATCTCAGCGGCACTGCGATCGCTCTAAGAACTCGCCAAGAGGCTCGTCGGCCTTGCCGCTGTCCGAGAGCGCGACGATCTCTGGATCAGTAAGTTTATCTCAACGTGCCGACCTTATCCAACATCTCAGGCTCTTATCATTCGCCCAGGCTTGAGGCGGTAGGACTAAATCAAATATTCAACTTTCGAGCGGATGAAGAAGTGCACCACGATCCAGAAGTTCTCAAAGAATTGGGAAAGAGAGAGAAACCTGATCGAATATATGGACTCCGGAGAACAAGAAACATTCAGCTTCTTCTATATGACATAGCTACTCAAAGACCCGAACTTGGAGTCAACGCAGATACGGATCAAACAGACCAGATGTCAGGCTTTCGTTTCATGAACCAGCCTATGGATGAGACTGGAGACTCCCAGTTATTCCCATTTCTAGTTCTGGAAGCAAAAAAGGGCTCTTCGGATGAGTGGCTTGCAATTGATATGCAAACGGCCTTCTCAATCAGAACGTTTCTTGAAACTCAGGGACAACTTTATTCTGCAGCCCGCGCAAAGTCTGACTGGAAAGCAAGACCTATGGTATGATTCTTTTCAAATAAGGGAGAAAATTGGCGTCTTTGTGCAGCATACACGGAAGACGCTCCCGCCGAACCGGACTGCATCGGCACTACGGTCTATGTAAGTGTGATTCCCTTATACTTTCATGTGTCTTGAGACTAATACTGTAAAGCGGGTTATTGATGTATGGCACGGCTGCATTACGACTCGTGATGGAGCTTTGCAACTGCTCCTGCTTGTCGACTATCTCTTTGACTGGGCGAGGGATAGGTATCGGGAGGATGTCATTGGCGCTCTAAGAATTGTGGCCCGTGGGGAGAGCGATGCCGCCAGCGGAGGTTACCAAGACACTGACATCTTTTCAACTGCCCCGCTGGATAATATCCATCAACCCTCCCAGGTAACAGAAGATGACAGCAATCTCAGCAACGACATTTCGGCTCAGTGATCCTTCCTGGCCTTAGACTCGCCTGTAGGAGTGTTTCGTCATGCTACTTTTGTGGAATCGAGATACTACTGCCTCTACATCACTGGGGACAATGTAAAGACATTCCTACAATCTACACCGCAGAACAGAGTTCAGCCTCTTTGTCAACTAATTCTCAGGCATATGTCCCAGTCGATCTTGACAGACCCGGCCACTTTGGACGCAATTGAAAAGGAGTGGACTGGAGCCTCTCGGTCATCAGCACCTTCATATCGCCCACAAGCCCAGGAGCAGTTCCACGTGGCCATTTCGTTCACGACATACCTATCCACACAATGGCATCAAATACGAGAGCTTTCAGCCATTGCTATTACAAGAGATGCCTGGAAGGTTGTTGGAGATGCGTCCGGGTTTAAAAAGAAATTGAGGACGCCTTCCATATACAACCACTACAACACGAGTGAATTTATCCGGATGGTAAAGAACCTACTGGCTGGATCTCCTAGGCAGGTTCTTCACGATGCTATAACCAGGACGGCTTATGAGCTCGTAGAGAGTTTTGGCAGTCCTCATACTCTGACAATTAAAGTTGGGAGCGGCTCTCTACGAGACATCGTGTACTTTATTTACGCCTGGCTCAAGAGAGGAGGGGTTCTGGAGCCCGATGAGCCGTTCCTAAGATCGTCTAAAAACTTTGCCCAACAGCACTTACGAGAAGACCACGCCAACTCGTTTACGTTGATCCAGGAGGACCATCTTCGCGCTTCAGATGAGGGCTGCGTGTTGATCACGGCAACATGCGAGGCAAAGGATTCAGCAGGTAGGCGGGGAGCTAATCTTTGCCTCTATCTAACTGACGGTGGTCCGGTTGCACCAGCAATTGAAGTGCTGGCTGCTATTATGAAGAAGGCACTCGAAACCCGCGATGTCTACCACACAACCAGAACTTCCATCAGAGGCACGAATTTCACGGCGTTAACCCAGCAAGGGCAATCAGGCGATGGTTTCTGGAACATGAGGGGACTGTACGGAGTTCACAGTGAAGGTTTTGGCTTTCTTGATATGCTGAGAAGGCTAGGGTCTGATGAATTACCTGTTACCCTAGGAGCTTCACGGTCTCTTGACAGATGTGGATCGCAACTTTACAGGAGAACCCTTTCTCCATGGATTGATCAACGATACATTTATCTCAACAGTCAATCACGGATGTTTATATTGTATAAACTCTTTACCAGAGAAATCCGTTTCTGGAAGGATATCGCCAGAGAGCGGGAGAGAAGCGGTGTATCTTGCTGCCGATTATGCGCAGCATTGGGAGAGCACAACATATGCATGGCTTGTGAAGAGTTTTTGGAAGATGACAACCAATACGATTGGTTCAGAAATGCCGTCCTCGGGGAACCGCCACCTCAAATAAAAGATCTTTCCGAGAAGGAAGTCAATACGAGGCTAAGGACCATGACGGACGGTTACCCGTCATTGAGCGAAGACATCACATCTGGACCACATGGATTTGACAACTATGATGGAAATATTGACTGGGCTAAAAAGCTTGACTTCTACTCCAAGCTAGACGAACCTTTCAATGATATTGCTGAGCTAGCTCTACAATGGCGACAGTTTCGCCAATATTGTCATGAGAACGGGCCTTACCATTCGCTCAGGCGGATTGGAAACCGGAAGCGCAAGTACTCTGAGGGGCCTGACACTGAGAGAACGGACAACTCGTCTAGAGATCTCGAGGAGATGTTCGATGAGGATATTTCCGATGCAGCCTGATGAAGGTGTTCCCGGTGGGGATATATCTGATAGAATATTCTCGTCTGAATGTCTCCGGGAAGGGTATTTCTCATAAAGACTGGTTTCGTGGTGCCATTTCTGACAAGGACTTTCCATATCAGGTCATTTCCGATGAGAAATATTTCCGATGCTTAGATATGGGATACAGTATTCTAGAAAAGGAGCGGATTAAGGATATCGATTAAGGTCTTGGAGGAAGCGGTGTTCCGAGGGTGTTGGGAAAGTCTGTCTTCGAACAAAAGGTAATTGCTGACTTGCTGGACTCCGATTTCACGTTCATAGAATAGCCTAGGCATACCAATGATAAATATAATCGCGTTTGCCGAGTCAAATTATCCTTAATTACAGGACGAATATCGTAGCTGCAAAGCGGACGGTCTATCTCCCACACAAATATAGACTCATAAGACGGCCAGGATTTCCTAACATAGCTAGTCCCAATTTACTAGCCAGATTCGAATGACCAAGAGTAAGTGTAACTGTCTGCATGGCATAGCGTACGAGCTGCGGTGATGGTGGAAACGGCGTGTGGAATCGGATGGCCTCCGCGACCTGGCGTGGATCGCGGTTCACTGGCACGACTGTATTCCTCACCAGGGGCTGTCATTTATGGTTGCCACAAATCTGCCATTTAATCCCAACTTTATGAATTAGATTGATATCGGTGGTCTCAATTTCCTTCCTCTTAGCAGGAGTTATCAATTATTCTAATGAGAGAAAGAATTATGTCCCGGCTGGAGAAGCTGTGACTTCGATCACTGATTGAGAACCTGAGATCCATATCGCTCATGTGTACCTCGGCAAAATGATCACGATGATGTCCTGCACTCATCGTCAAAGGTGTATGCGTACGCATAGATACTGGAAAGCCACCAACAGACAAGGCGCAGCGTCATTAAGCCCCAATTGAATTTGGCTCCACTCAATTGTCCAGTGACTCGTCACTCCTGCCATTCGAATATTTATTGGTGATTGTCAGTGACAAAGAATACGAGACGTACGAGGTTTTCATTGTTACACGCGTTGACTAAGCCTAACCCATCAATATAATTCGCTCACAACCACGTGATGGGCAAGCACAGCCTCAGGAACACGCACCACGACCACCATCATCACCAACGAGGACACGTCAGGGCAGCAAAAGCGCTCTTTAAAGCACCCCACCATCCGACTTGCGTTGATTCAGAAACTGCCACATTTGTCTTGTGTTTCTGGTGGAACTATACGTGGAACTATACGCGGGGAAAGGTACGGGACATTTCGTGAAAATGAACTCATCCGAGCTCCCGGCCTATCGATATGAGGACATTCCATTGAGCTCCCAGAATGCGATTCTCAATGAGACAAGTGCTATCGACGCCAGGATCAAGGAGGCCAACCGGAAAATAAACCAGCTGCAGGTCCTCCAGAATCAGTCCCTCAATGCGACAGGAGACTCGGGCCAGATACTCTACCAGATCGACAATCTCTCCAATGAAATCACGGACATATGCCGAAGCCTAGCGCAACGGAATCGATCGCTTCAGTCAAGGCCCGACGCTAAGGAGCAGAGGAATATACGCCAGGTTGGCCGCATCGACAGAGCGGTCAGAGAGACAGTCAACCAGTTCCGAGATGTCGAGGCCGCCTTCCGAGGGCAAATGCAGGACCAGCTGGCGCGGCAGTACCGGATCGTCCGCCCTGATGCCGACGAAGCGGAGGTCCGGCAAGCCGTCGACAATGCCGACAACAACCAGGTTTTCGCGCAGACGCTGATGCAAAGTGGCCGCCAAGCTCAAGCGCAGGCGACTCTCGGGGCCGTTCGGGACCGTCATGCTCAAATTGTGAGGATCGAGCAGCAGATGAAGGAGCTTGCGCTCCTCGTGCAGGAGATGGACACCCTTGTCATCCAGGCCGAGGCGCCCGTCGCGCAGATCGAGCAGCAAGGACAGGAAGTCGTCGATGACCTCCAGAGGGGAAATCAGGAGATAGAAACAGCGGTGCGACATGCCCGATTCACCAGGAAGCAGAAGTGGTGGTGTTTGGGTATCGTGGGTAAGAAACCATCCTACGGAGTGAGAATATTTACCGCGCTGCTCTCCGGCGGACTAACGGCCGCACTCTTATAGTCTCTATCATTATTATCGTTGTGGTAATCGTCCTCGCCGTTTTGGGAGGTGAGTATCGAGCCCCTATTCATGCAGGAACGTAAATGTTAACTCTGGGAACAGCGAACGGTACATTGTCGAACAAAAACAATAACAATCCTTAAGGGCGCCCTTTCATGAACTTCTCCATCAATCCCCTACCCTCAATATGGATGTGAGGGAGGATCATGGCTTTAATTTATCACCGTATCATATTATATCAAGGCCTCTAATAGCTTTTTACCGGGCTTAGCTGTTTACTTTCCACACTTTCCGATTAATACAGCTCTTTTTCACTGTTCTATCGCTACGTGCTCCTGCCATCAAGCAGCTTTCCGTGAGAGACCCGTCCTTCGCACAGCTGTCTGTAGGGTTCAACTCAGTGTCTTCCGGGGTAGTTACGCATGCCTGCGTGGAATTCTGCTACTTTGTTCCCTTCCCTTCGGACCGGAGCAGTCCAGAGAGACTTGCAGGATTCGAAGTACGCGGAGTACCACTCAGAACTGCCGCCAATCGACGAGCGAGCGACCTCTCTCCCCGGGGGAGAACATCACGTCACTTGAATGTAGGTCGGCCTGGGTAAAGACAATGGGAACGTTGTCAGGTAGTTTGGAGCGTGGGGATGCGGTGAAGTAGTCGTGGAATTCGCGTACACTGCAGAAGGGACCTGCGGTGGGCGCTGTATGAAAATCAAATCCGATTAAAAAAAACCAACCGCAGGCATCCTACCATAAAGAAGTGGTCAGCTCAAAAAGCAGAGTGTAGAAACACTTTAGTGAGTGAAAAGACTATAACCTAAGGGGCAAAGTAAGAATTTACTAGGAATGCAAATCTATCTATGAATCTATGAATGGAGTACCTACTACTGAGACCATGGACCAGGCTTTTTTTTTTTTTTTTTTTTTTTTTTTGGGAGGGGGGGGAGCCTTCATGATTTCACTTCACTATCTTCCCTCGTTCCTGACAGATATGAACTCTTTCTTCCTCTTGACATCCTCCCAGTTCTCTTGGAAAGTCAACCCCTCTAATAGTTCCGTAGAGAGGAGGTTTTCTCTTCATCGTGACACCGTCCACCTACATCAGGTATTCAGACGTTATAGGTAACGTTTCCCGGACAAACATAAGACAAAAAGATTCAGCGGTCGAAATCGAGAATATGTACTCCACTAAACGTCGGACGGATGGGAACCCGAGGGTCTAGGTGGACGGGATGCCCTAATTAGCGGGCTGCTTCCCGAACTTCCGCTGCTAAGGCCAGGGGTAAACCCCCCCTGGAGGAACTTTTCAAGACTAGCCATCACCGCAGTCACCGTATATATTCTTCAAATGAGCCGTGAGGTTCTCAGGCATGGCGGTCGGATCGAGCGTGGAACGAGCAAGTGAAAGCAGCACGGTTCCTTAAAATGATTTGGCTCTCTTGGTACTTAACTTAGTCTCGCTCAGACAAACCGCCAAGAACTGTGACAGACACGCGTCAATAAGACCAATCATCTTTCAGCTAAAGTCTAGTTCTATACCCGCCAAATGAGGCCCGTCGCTCCCACACCTTGGCATGTGGAACCACGACAGCATGTGCGAGAAAACGGTGGCCAACAGGCAACAATATTTTGCACCTCGCCTTTGAACACTTATATCCCTTGACTTCACTCCTGTTATTCGCAAAGCCCCAACATTCCTTACGGATATCGATTTCCCTCGTCGAATCGGAACATGGCTCGGTCCACTTTCCTCCTTGTTCTCAATAGCCGTCTATTCCCTGCTCACTGGGCTATGTGGGTTCCTTACAGTGAGGCGGGCAAAAACCGGGGGAAGCTCATCCAAGCCTTGGGTGACCCTGCGACTGGCTTCACGGTCACATTCGATAGAAATTACGACATGGCAGAGGCTACTGATAAGCACGAAATCATTCCACTCGCACAATTTGACGATAGTAACGTTATCGACACTGTTGGGGACGGCGAGAGGAAGACCGAGAGCACCTGGGAAGGAAATATTCAAGCTCAAGATACTCTCGAGAAGATCGCGTTGGAAGTTCCCGCCCCCGGGCCGAGTCTGAGATCCGCTTCCAGTGTTAGTCTCAGCTGCTGTTCCACTTTCGGTCCGCTTTACACGGTGACACCAACTGATATTTAAACCCAGGAATCGCGGTCTCGAGTTGAAATAAAGAATTGCCAGACTTGGTTACGTGACTATGTCGAGCGCCTCGTGCAAGAGGGCATCATGGACAAGTCTGCCATTGAGGTCCTCAACAAGGCACCTAGGAACTGATGGTGTGATCGTGTCAAACATGCCCGTAGACTGTAGTGGACCAAGCGAATGCCGGCAGTTCCTACCATGAAATGTGTGGGAATGTGACCACGTGGAACGGGAATACTTTGTCTCAGGTCGTCGAGGCGGAACACTTCTTTTCTTGTTTCTGTTCCCTTTTGTTCCCTAATACAAGTTCAATGATATGGTCTGGTTAGTTCAGCCATCATCAGTGTCCAGTTTTCAGTTATCCGTCAATCGCTTCAGTCATCACAATACAATTCCCTCATTATCGGCCCCCGCCCCTTGGATTTAGGAGTCGACGTCTTGTTCGTCCTTCTTAGCTATCCCACATGCCACCTGTGACACTCTCATATTCAGTCCCCTCCCCAATAGGGACTTCCACTGTGGTTCCCGTGATTGAATTCCATTGATACACAGAATCGACGTCCTTCAGTTGTTGCAGGAGCGTTTCAGCGGCGCCCGGCGAGATCCGTTTTCATGACTATTGGCTGCCAATCCAGTTCTTTCTTACGCTGCAGTCAGGGCCTCACTTATCCGCCTCAATGAGACTGGTTGAAGATACTTGAAAAGATGTTGGGACTTGTGGAGATTTAAGTGAAAGCATCTGGGGTGGGTCAGACGCACTCTTCTGGACTTAGCAAGACGGACAACAAAAGACGCCCCGGCGCTTATATGAGTATGGTATATGGCTGAACCCTTTTACAGAAATAACTTCACTTGAGTGAGCTCGTTCCAGGGTATATATCCCTATATTTATATTGGCGCAGGCCGAATAGGTGTTGCGAGGTGGAGCTGTCGTGGCATGGCTGGCGTGATGGTATGTTTATATGCCTCCTCAATCATCATGGCTCGGGTCCAACTAGCTCTCAAAGCCGCGATTACGGAGGCTCCAGTGAACGGGTAGTCAAAACGACCAATATGAGCACCAAATACGTGTCGATACGCAGGTTATCCTACGATACGCATCCGCAGAGATGGAGGTAGCAACATCGCCACAAAACTATAGGACTTATCTCTGTCGGGAAAAGGCCCTCGGTACACCTTCATTGGGGTCCTGTATATCCCTTATGGGATGGATTGCAAGATAAGAACTGGTATAATGCAGGGGCGTGGGTAGTCGCGTTTCTCTCTCCATGCTGCTAGTGAGCCAAAGTCAAGTCACTTTGAACATTTTCGGAACAAACTACCGAGCCAGGGATGATTCCGCTGTTCTCGACCCCCCAGGAAGCTTTACTGGAACTTTGACGGATCCTTCCATGACCGCATGATCATCAATCAGACTTTGCCCGAAGAGTGCGCGACCCAAACTCTAATCGTAATTGTTCGAACTACGTTACCTCAACAGATATGAAGCTCTCAACTTAACCAATCCCGAAGAGTGCGCGACCCAAACTCTAATCGTAATTGTTCGAACTACGTTACCTCAACAGATATGAAGCTCTCAACTTAACCAATGACGACGGTGCGGAACGTCATCCACCCCGCTTCTTGATCTAATCAAGAACATGAACATACGTCAATGGCAAGCACGAGGTTGGTCAGGTCATCTTAGAACATCATGCTGCCAGGTGATGGCACTTACCTATAAATTAAAATCTCTAGACCCCTGGGGGAATTACTGATTTCTAATCTTTCAAGCTCGCATGAATACAGATCTTCGAACATAACTGAACAGCCAACATCCAATATCAACTTTGAATATTTTCCTACGGAAAGCTCAACTCATCATGGCATGCAACTGTGGCTCTTCCTGCACCTGTGGCGGACCTAGCTCCTGCACCTGTAGCGACGGATGCCATTGCACTGGATGCGGAGTAAGTTTATTGTGACGGATATCAGAGGAGACAAAAGACGCTGGATGCTAACCTACGAGTAACTGTATAGAAATAATCGGTATCCCCCATCGGTTTGAGATGATTGGACCACATCTTCGTTTGCTGTGCGATACAGGGACACGGATGGTCAGGCATGGTTCCTAGCAAACGGGTTCTGTACACTATGACCAACAGTTAAATCTCAATGAAAACCAGCTGCAGCTTTTAATAACCCGGGACTCGCCCCTTCATGGCCGCCGTGTGTGAATTTATGGGCATTTTTGCAAAATTGCAAAATCAGACTGTCAAAATATCGAGATACACAGGACTAGACTCGAAAGAGGAAGTAAGCTAACTTGCGTCATGAGTCTCAAGCTGTTGCCAGCTCGAGATAATGTTCAGAACGGCCAATCTACTCTGCTATTTGGCATATTACCTAATTATTGTTCAAGAGACTCGTAGCTCTCATCTGATCTGGCAAGAAGTGAAGGATCAGTTCAACGGCATGAGTGGAGAGAGAGATGATTGATCGCCACGACCCATTTAGCATCCCGACAGGAATTGCCTGAGGACGACGTATTAAGGAGTAAATTTCAGTGATTTGGTAGAAGGGATGTATTTTACCTTTGGAGCGTGATAACAACTAAAGGCGCGGTGCACGTTCATCCAACCTAGGCTAATGTATTGCGAGGATATCGGTTGAAAAGGTCCAGGATCAGCTCAGGAGGGGAGTCTAAGCAAGGGATTTGTTCGTTCGTTGCGTCCATCTGTTTATGGGTGAGGGTGGAGTCTACTGATGTACGGCAATACGGCCCGCGATCAAATGAAATCTTGCTCCCGGGTTCCAGAAGACCGGGTTAGAAGTTTTGCTATAAGATAGTGGATCATTTTACAAAGAAGTCCGCAGTTTGAACTCCGGAACTATTAAATTGGACAGGGGGAAGATGGGAAAGCGTCTACGGGATGTACCCGAAGTATAAATTTTCTTGGAAGAAGTTATGTCGAAGCTCTACCTCTTCTCGATTTTACCTGGCAATATCTACTAAAGAAACCTCCATTGCTTTTAATATAAGCTAGAGGCTCTTTCTTTGTTGCCGCAATTCCCAAGACAAAGAACCCACGATCTTGGCACAGGTTAGATCCGCAAAACAGTTTCATTTCTCAGCTCCATTATTCCCATGCACAGCTTTTCCATCCGACTAACGGGAAGATGGTCTCCGCACGTCTAGTTCTTGATGACCTTCTCAGACAGGTGGTTAAGACTCGCATCTATTAGCTCGTTTAATGGTTACAGGGGCCGCAGCTCGCTGTTCACTTACATGGACGAGTTTTGGTACCTGCCTCAATGGGAAGGTCCTATAGGGCGGTTGGGGGTATTCGATCTACACTGATGATGGAGACTGAGTCGGTTGGTACTGGAAAGTTATCAACGTTGACGCCCACAAGAGAGTTGAGACGGTGTATGTCTTCTTTCTGTACGAAGTATAGGAAAATATCAGGCTGTCGGAGGTTTGGTCGTGCTTATCTCCGTCCCGTTCCCTGGTTCTCAGATCTGCCGAGACATTTTTTTTTTTTTTTTTTTCCCCCTCTAGAGACGCCACACTCCGGTGTCTCCCGTGCGGAGGGTGCATGCTAGTTTTGGTGGGCGTGTTTTCCTCGTCGCGGGGCAAATTGTAACTCCAACCGCGACAAGAACAGCTCGTCGGTTCATACTGGCAGGGGGATTTATTGGCCCCTGACATACCAAAAATGAGCTGATATTCAAATTCAATTGCTGTAGGGTATGCTCCACGTATTGCGTCTGCTGCCAGTCGTCTCAATAGCCTCGTCTACATCCTACGTAGATTAAATGAGTCACGGGGAAGTTAAGCTCGGAACGTGCGCATCCAAACTATTCCCAAAGTTTTTGGTGCTATCGTGACCGACTCAGTGGTGTCGTCAGAGCGGGGAGCAGGGGGGTTGACCCATTGCGGTTAGATTATCAGGTGGGGGGCAAGAGAAGCTCGTGGTCAGAACTTTACTTGAATGTCGTCTGCCCCGCTTTCTTCAAGACTTTTTGGAGCAGCGATCAGCGCAATCAGTTCATGATATAAGTGCGGAGGAGGTCCCCCGTAACCGGTTAGTCCGACCAAATGATGTGCTGGAAAATACCGACGCGTTTTCTCTCAGGAATTTGCTGCCTGAATAATCTTGACAATGGCACCAAGTGTCAGTTTCGTAAGAATTCCTGGATTTTCGTCTTTAATCTCAGCTCGGAGTAAGCTTTCTCCGAAGTGTTGCAATCTGATGAAATTGCATGAGCTCGACGGCCTCATGGGGTTGGAGGAAGTGTCGGAGGGAAGACCCACCGAGATAATAAAAAGTGGGCGTAACATCAAGACTTGTGGCGGGGATGAAGAGTCAGGGGTGGAGTGGGGGATGCCCACGAGTCAAGCCAGGCTTGAAGAAGAGCTGATGTCGTACGTAGGGTGGGGAGGGTAATGACCGCACAGAAAATTCTGTTCGTCAGGGACAACATTAACGTTGATGGGACAAGAGCCTGTGGCGTCGTCTAGACCGACCGATCTACAAGAAACATGTGCTTCGTTCTATCGTGGTCACGCCAGCCATTCCAATATTCCTAATGCATCAAGCCTATTTTGAGCTTGACCTGATCTCGATGATAGCGGCTAACCTCGGACAACCGGATCACGGCGCATTGCCAAGTGGTCGGTCACTGCACGGCACCTGGCACAATAGCACGTGACGGCCGCCAACTCCGAGACAAGCTGAAGGACAGGCACATTTGTTTATAGCGGCGTGGAACAAATTCCAGCCGCAATGTGTTGTCGATGACCTTAAAGAATTGCTTTGTCTCAGCATCCCAGCCCTTAGCCTGGGGATGAGACTTGGCGTTAAGGTGCCGATGAAGAACGCATGGAGTTGATGAATAGTTAGTACATCAACATCTGGTTCAGCTTTGTCTCGTCGATAAAAATAGTGTGATCCCGCCGCGGGCCATGTTTAGAACGCTGGGAAACGAAAGCAAAGATTTGTGATTATCATATATTCACGTCTTCAATGAGACCCTCGTCTTACTTCTCTCCAAACTCCAGCGGGATTCCGATTCCCTGATGACGTATGCGAGCCGACGTGCAAAGACATGTCTTACTGAAAAGGTTCCCCCGTTTCCCGGATCCGGCATATCCGCCAGTTCTCCACCGCTGTTTCATGGTCATCTATTACCTGGCCTGGGTCGTTCACTCGATGGAAACCGAGGTCTTTCATTCAGAAGCTCGACGAAGCAAAGCATTCAAATTCGTAGTAAAATATGTTTATCATTGGTATTATATTCGTATAATTGCCTTTGGTTGAAAAATTCCCATCGATCAGGACTCCCATGAATTAGAGCAAGCCCGCTACTCCTTCCAGTAAACAAGATAAAAAAAAACCAGTCAAGGAAATTGTCGTCGAGATGTGTACGCTGTGTTGAAAGATAAAAATGAAGTTGAATAATATACGATGAACCGGGCCTGTCATTTACAGGTAAATTCCGACCGCTTGGGTATTTCATGTCCTTCCTTCCTTCGTGGGATCGAGGAGTCGTTCAGATCCTAATATTTCCTTGTCATCCTTGACAAAGTTCACCATCTTCTCCGTCACGCGGGCGCACCACGGGTCAACGTAGGTGGTCCAAACCACGGCGGCGGCGTAGTTAAGCGGTAGCCAGAACGGCAAGCAAACAAGCACCCGGAGGCCGCTAGGGCGTTCGAAGTGGGTGGGGACAATCTTGCCCTCATCATCCTTGTGATCGGGGAGCACGGAAAAGCCATAGACCATCCAGCAGAGGACGGTGCGGAGGATGGTGCCATGGAGCAGGTATACCGCGAACGACTGCTTTCCTAGCCAGAGGAACCACCGGTTGCTCAGCAAATCGCGGAGGAGAGGGCTGCAGTGGAGGCCCATGGAAATCAAATGCAGTCCGAAGGCGGTGCTGAATCGGGGGTAATCAGCCCCCTTGGGGAGAATGAAATCGAAGAGGAGCTTCATGTTGTTCGACCAGACGGCCCACTCGACGTTGTGTTCGGGAAGCGAGGCGATGCAGAAGCCGGAGATCATGCAGAAAGTCGAAATGACGCGGGAGAGGATCGGGCGCGAGGTAAGGAATTCGTTTGCGGAGGGTAGATTTTGGAGCTCAGCGAGGAAGACGCCGTAGAAGAACTGCATACCGAAAGCAGCTATAAGATAAGGTATTAGCAAAGAGTACACGCGTTGGAAAATATTACAATGGAAGGGGCCATACAATCATTGGACACGTAATAGTAGAACCACATCAGGACAGCAGACATCATTCGGTAGCGCGTCTTCATCGTGCAGGTAGCGACAATGAAGACATAGATGATCATAGCGCCCTTCAACAGCGGCAGGAGCGTCCATTGATTCGGATCGTAATCATTTTGCATCGAAACCCAGGTTCGGATATTTTGCTTCATCAGCCAGTACAAATTCTTGCCGAGAGTATCGAAGCGTTTCGGGCTCGTGTAGCTGGTCCACCCGGAACCGGTGTGCTTCGCAACATGGAAGGCGCCAAGCTGGGTTAATATCCAGATAATGAAGGTCGCGATCGTGGTCGGCAGGATGAGTCGTGGGATGCGACGGAGCGAAGACTTCGTTAAGGTCATCAGAGCAGCCTCTCGGTTTCCTTGTCGAATAAGCTTGATGGGCTTCAATACACAGACGTAACCCGTCACCATGCTGAAGATGGCCACACCGATCCGGCCTTGGATAAGGACGCGGATGTAGGGTAGTTGGAGGAAGCGTTGAGGGCCATTCTCGGATATGGCGGGGCTGAATAGTTGCTCGTCAAAAGCGCGGGCGATATGGGTTACCACAACGAGGAAGGAAGCCAGTCCCCTCAGGCCCTGGGCTGCAAGTCAGTATTGGTGATGATGATGACGATGCCGGAATGCAGAATGGGGCTTCTTGAAGAAATTCAATTCGGAGGTGGGGGGTTCGAAGAAGCTTACATCAACCCACTTCACGTTTCCTTCTTTGCCGATAGCCATCTTTAGGTCATAACCGGGAATAAAATCCGTGGATAAATTGAGAAAATAAAAATTACAATAAAACAATTTTCGAAAAAAAGAGCACAAATGAGCGTGACGGCACAATTTTCGAAAAAAAGAGCACAAATGAGCGTGACGGCTATATCCCAAAATAAAAAAGGATTGAAGCCAAAAGGAAAAGAGGACGAAGACGAGGACGAGACTTTGCAAAGGAGCGGCAAAGGGTCAGACCGGGGAGAAATACAGACATTTCCAGGAATTACAGGAGAGAAATAGAAATACAGAGCTTATATGGGCCTAATGAAAACTCTATCACACATCAAGATGCCAAGAAACTGTGGAGAGCCGCCGATGCCGTCTTATCAAGGCGAAGACCTCTCTCACCAACGCGTAGTTTGCTGCTTTGTGAGCCAGGGTGATGCGCCGGGTGGCTTGGCAGCTGCCGAATCCACTTGGCGCCGGCAGGGGGGAAGCCTATCAGAGCAAAGGGAGACCCAACGTGCCCCTCTCCAATGAGAAGAAGAGGATTAGCGTAATTACCCCGTACTCCCGTAATGAGGATACGCTCACGAGATGCAAGAGTAGCACCCGATACCACGGCCTGGCTTGTCAGTTGTTTTCTGTGCCACGGTCGGAAAAGGATGGGAGACCGGAGAGGTAGAGTTGAGGAGTTGAGGTGACGAGACGAGAGTGGCTGATGACGGAGTTGGGAGAGGTACGAAGTACATCCTCAGGAGTAACCTTAGATTATCATGGAGCAATCAAATAAACCGTCCCCATCACTAATAATTAAGTGGATAGATCATCTTGTACCTGCGTACCTATCCAAGGAAGTGCCATGGTAATCTTCATTTGATGCTACCCAACATGCACGAATGAGTGCAGTGTCATTGCACCGTGAGAAGTCTACTTCGTCCCTCTCCTTTGTGTACTTCCTCGACTGGTAAGAGAATGAATGCCTCCTCATGTGGTATTCCTATCGCTTTTAGTCGCCAGAGGCTGCATTAATTCCATGATCCTAATTTTCTTGGCTGGCTTCCCCTAACCCTTGAGGGCCACGGTCCCACTGGTCCACAGCTAATCAAGCCTCCTTGGGTGGACAGACTTGGTCCCCCCTGAGCCCCTGAGCAAGAGGCGAGGTAGCATGACGCCACATTGCCAGCCATCAATTCATTGCAACCCCAACTCCGTGCGATGTCCCAGTGTGGTCAGTGTCGTGTGAGCGCTTCTGCGCCACCAAGACCAGGGCATTGAACTGTCAAAGGATTGTTTAAGTTCTAGCCCGACATCCCGCTCAGAGGTCCAATTTAAGCATATGCAGGGGATCCCAGAGATTGGCGGAAATCGATTGACGTTCTCCACTTCCAATTTGCGACAATCTTGTCTTATTTCGACGAAATGCGTTCTGAAACTTGATGTGGCCCGTGAAGCGAAACCGGGTTCCTGAGCATCGGGGTCCCTTCTCCATTCTCCAACCAAGACAGTGATCTTCAAGACATTGGTTTCCCTGATTTTCCTCGCTGGTGCTAATAATCTAAAAAAGAAATGAGACCAATCACAATCACCTTACCTTTAGGAGGGTGGCATCGATACCTGGATTGATGGACGAGGAACAAAATTCGATGAAAAGAAATACACGCCCGAAAAAATCCCGAAAAAAAAACCATCGGGGAACAAGGCGAGAGAGAAACTAAGAAAAACCCCTCATCTTCTCGACTCCATGGCGATCAAGGTCAATGAGTCTAAGCTTCTCCTTGGTCGCAACGGCTTCCCCCCGCCTCTTGGTCCTCTGCAAAATCTCCTCCCGTCGATCGAAGCAACTTCAACATTTCCCAGCATTTCTTTTCCGATGCCTCCAACCTCTTTTTTATTAGACCCTAGCGTCACCCCACTGCCGAAAGTCCCCCGGTCGTGAAACCCGCCCTTTGATGACACCTGCCTTTCGCGCCGACTCTCTCAGACTATCGGCCGCGTGTGCCATAGCGTTTGTGACATGATCCCAGAACGAACTGTCGAACAGAGACGATCGACAAGGTCTCGCCTTCTGCTCTCGGCGGGCTAGCATGAATCTGGAATCCACCGTAGTCGAACGCGGCACATGGGAGCTTTAATCACCCAGTTTCCTCCGACGTAGGCGCTCAAGATGGCCTGGCCCTGGCTGCGACGTAATAGTGCGACAAGAATGGAATGGGAATTTTCAGACGATGTTGGAGAATGTGAACGTGATACATCCGCGACTTCGCGACTGACCGAACAAGAGGAAGAATGAGACGCACCCCGGACCTAGAGCAAAACACGTTGACATGGAACACATTGATATGCCCACCCTCGCCATTGGAGTTGCCGCCGGACCCAAAGCATTGAATGTAGGCAACCATACCTGACCCCTTCGGCACCTTTCCTCGACGATGCGAGAGGCACCATCGACTACGACATACATCTCTAAAGACGTTGAGGTAACAACAAGTTTCTGGAAGGCCACATTCCCGAACCTCAGATGGATGCTCTCCACTCGCCGGCCCGGGACGTTCGCCTCTCCCACGGAGGCTACGTGTCGGCCAGGCCTGTGCCGATCCCAAATATACCAGTGATCAGTTAGACGAGAGGGGCCATGGTCGTAAGTTTGAGCAGTTTTGGTTTTGAATGGTCATGAAGGCGACGAGACTCATTTCTCTACCTAGTTGAAGGGTATGCTATCGATATGAACGCACAGAATGACAGTCTCCCTGCCCTGTCTACGTCCCCGAGTATCCTCTATCTCGACCTTCCATCCACGATCAGCGATGCGCCGTTTTACCTTATGGGATCCAACGAACGCGGAGACACTAGGGCATGCACAATGCCAACGACATTCTGTCTCACGCATATATCCACAACCCTCACCATTCATCCTCCTCTTCAGCAAGAGATAGTTCAGGGTTGTGGGAAGGTATAGGGTGATAGTGCAACGCGGCATATCACACGTACGTAGGAAAGCGAAAGCAGTCAAGTGCACCATTACTGTCTGCTCTCCAAGTTACCTCGACACGGATACGCACTTGTTCCTTTTTGAGATCGTATCTGTTCTTCCCCAGATACGAGACAACATCGTTGGCGGCCTTCGGGGCTCCATT
Source organism: Scedosporium boydii (assembly GCA_002221725.1). Lineage (NCBI taxonomy): Eukaryota > Fungi > Ascomycota > Sordariomycetes > Microascales > Microascaceae > Scedosporium > Scedosporium boydii. Next base: position 5,097 of record NJFT01000317.1, on the reverse strand, counting down.
ACAAGCGCCGCTTTTATTTCACAGCGACGTGGCGGAATGATCCGATCAAGCCGCCTTGTACGCCGACCAAACCTCGCCTCTCTCAAGTAACTAGTCCGGGTATCGGAGCCGAGCTGCGTACGAACCCCTCGTCGAATGTTGCCTGATTTTGGTATCCCAAGATTCCTCAAGTCCAACGGATTTTGGTGGAATAGCCGCTATAGGAAGAGGCGTACGATTATTCACTTTCCCGAGGAGGGTCTGATCTTTGCGAACATTCACACAAGCGATAAGCTATCCGTAATCGGTCCTCTTCTCGTCCCATACGCTCACTGCCTACGTAATGGTGAGGTTCATGCGCCTTGGTGGATGGCTCGGTGGTACGGCGAAGGGCATGGGGCGCCTGCCAAGTCCCATTAAATTCGAAATATTCCCCCACGTCTTGCCTGGCTTACGTGGCAACGTCCGCGCTCAGTGCGTGGTCGCTTTTTCCCATTTGGATTCTCGATGGTCTGAGGACACTTATTATTACTACGACGCCGGAATCAATACGCGGGTAAGAATCTCAGGGCCAGCGGAGCGTCATGACACCCCTCTCCACGCAATCATTACACGTAACATCAACCTCGCAAAACAGGACCTTGTACCCATGCACCCGTCATTCGCCAGCCACCCTGGCCGTGAATGAGCAGATAGATGAGATCTTGTTGACACTCTCTGAAGAATGGTGGGTTTGACTTTGCCTAACACTGCCCACCCACGACTGATACCATCCGGGAACGGATTTTGGATGGATTTTACCCCTCTCCCGTCAGAAGTCCCCCCTTCCCATTCATTACGCCGCCGAAAAAATAGCAGGGGCAGAACACGCCCGGCCGTATTCAGGGTACAATGAGCAGAAGCATAGTTGGCCATATCTTGGGAGAGCCTTGGCGGGTGACAGCCCATCTGAGATTCTGCTACATCGAGGTGGAAACGAAAGGCCCTTGTTCAAAAGGATGCCGTTATCCAGCAGAAACTCTATGACCGCCCAGTGTCTCATAGATGCTGCGATCTGCAGGGCCGTCCTGTCAGTTCTGCGGGCAGGGGCCAGCATTAATATCAGCGCCGGCTTCGCACTTCACACGGTCTCTTCACTACCTCTAGAAGCCTGGCCCCATGATTCACATCGACCCGCCCTGTGGTTTAACATCAGGTCAGCGATATTGGGATGGTAGTCGCATTCGACTGCAAGGGCCAGCCCATTCTCCCTCCATTGTCCCCTCTCCCCCTCCCTCGGGGTGTCAACCTTGGTGCCAGAAGATGACAGAATCTCGATTGACCGGTTACCCGTCGTGCGTCCGTCTTGCAGTGCAAGCTTTCTGTAGTACCTAATCGGGCCTTCATTGGGATTGACGCCGGCAGCGAGTAGTGGCTTGACAGTTTCAAGCTTATTTTCGAGAGCCCCTGGTTATAGCTCTGACCATTGCCCCTCAGGATCCATGTCGTCATCCAGGTGTTCGTCTATGGAGAGTGGAGTGCTCGCCGAGTGCGTGTTGTGTAACGTAACTGGAAGTTTCCGGGAGGGATTGAAAAATCTGCGTTCCTAAGGGTTTCGATTCGCTCTTCGTGCGACCACGGCGCTCTAACATCTGCCGGACATGTTAGCTGGTGAGACCGGCTAAAAAGGCTAAGATAGTGATGGTGGAAGCCGGGTGAATCCTTCCTGCTGCCTAGTTTATGACATTTCAGTGAAAACCAGGAGAACTTTTAAAACCTGATCTCACTTCAGCTTCATAGATACCAGGGACAGGCTACTCTCTATTGCTTTTTCTACTTTCTTTTTTTATTTTCCTACGAAATGGCGTCTTTTACCTCACTTCCGTTAATCGACATTGTCGAGGCTCTATGCTTGCACTGCATGCCATCTTCTGAGCCATCTCACCATGTCCACATGGCGTGCGCGGAGAACCAGCCTTACGAGGAACGCAAATACACCACTGCGCTAGCTTCTCTTTGTCTCACATCAAGAGCTCTCAATGCCCTTTGCACACCCATTGTCTATCACCGCCCTAGCTGCCGCAAGTGGTGGCTTTTAGCCCGAACACTTCTTGTCCATGACACTCTCCGAAAAGGCGTCAAGGAACTTTGCGGATGCGCTTGGTACGCATTTGAGAAATCCGAGGATGCCGGCCTCTACTTAACCCTCTCGAAATTTCACGAGGAAGCGGTAGCCGAGCGCGCATCTGATATCCCGGATGAGGTGGGATACGATCAAGAATTGTTCGATACCACAGCGCCTGCCATGGCGGTAATGGCAACGCTGTGTCCGAATTTGGAGAAGCTTGACTGCTTCATTGACTTAGACGATATCTTTCTTCCAATTCCAGTTGGCTCCTTGACGAAACTCACCCATGTAGAATCGGGCTACCCGGACACGGAAGGCGGCATGTCTTTCGACGCCATCTGGCCGCTTGCCAAGGCCGCTCCTAACCTCCACAAACTCGATTGTAGAGCGGTTCGCTATTGCGACCCGTTCACATCCGTGTTTGAGAGCCTGACTGAACTAAGGCTTACTCTCAGTGGGATAATGCCCGGTCGCTCGAGAATATCCTTCGTAACTGTCCTCGATTGTCGATATTCGCGTATGAAGCTGGCGGCCTTGTCGTCGGGGAAGACCAGTTTACACCCCTCGAGGCCCAGCATGCATTGCGACACGTTCGCTCCCTGAAGCATCTAGACCTAGCCTTCGACGATGCCTATTTTAAGACCGAAAATGAGGATATGGCTATTCAGTCCTTGAGGAATTTAGCCAACCTTGAGCACTTAACCCTCGATATACGATGCTTGATACCACACCGGATCGAGGAAGGCGGGAGCCACATTCCGGGTCCTGATGGTGAATCACAACTTGACGAACTGCTTCTTGTCAACATGATTCCTGCATCCCTACGCACCCTCTTCATCTGGCAAGGCTATTATGGAGGATCACCGGATCGTCTGACATCCGCCCTCTCTATGTTGGAATCAGTCGCACTGGACAGATTTCCCACGCTCGAAAGTATAACCATAAGTGGCAGGGTGGTTAATACTCAGCTTAAGGGGCTCGCAGAAATTTTCAAGGGGAAAGGGATATCGTTCAAGATAGGGTAGTCACTATGCGAAGATACTAAGGTCTGTCTTGCGGAGAGGGACAGTGGATGGATTACATCTACGTTCAGTGTCAATTCCTAACCTATTACACAAGTCTTATGGACGACTTTCAGTGAGATGCATGCAAACTCCAAGACAGCCAAATCAAAGCTTCTCCTTTAGTTTCTGCTGCGTCTGGTCGTCCCACCAAGGCCAGAACGGCAGTTTTTCTTTGGTGATAGTCCCCGTAAAATTGGGCTTCCTCTTTTCCATGAAACTCTTGACTCCTTCCAAGTTATCCCCAGAGCCAACTAGCGATAGGAACGCCTTGGACTCGATGAGATGTGCCTGCTCGGGCGATTCCTGGCAGTACAGTAACAAGTCACGGTTTAACTTGGTGCTGACCTCAGATGTATTCTCAGCAATGTCAACGGCGAGCTGAGTGGCGTACGCAACAGTTTCTTCGGGGGTGGGGAGAAGCTTAGAAAACAGATCTCGCACAAGAGGGTCCGTCACAAGGTACGTTGCCCCGGTCGTCGAGATATGCATTGCTTTCGACAGGCCAATCAAGCGTGGCAAGAAGAAAGCACTGCAGGATTCAAGAGTAATGCCTCGCCTTGAAAAGGGCGCAGCGACTTTGGCACCCTCCCAGGCGACGCGAATGGTGGCGGGCAGCATAAGCGTGAAGCCCACGCCGGCAGCTGAGCCGTTCGCAGCCGCAATCGTTGGCTTTGGGCACCTCGCAATCGCGAGTGCAATGCGACCACCGCTGATGACTAGATGTCAGTCTATTACAGAACCACTTCGTTGTAGGAAATATATGCCAACATACCCGTCTCTATAATTGTTAAATGCCTCCTCGCTTTGCTTCTGAGGGAGCAATGCAGAAAAGCCAATCTCCAAGTCCGCTCCAGCACAGAAGGTCCTCCCTTTACCGGTGAGAATAATCACGCGGACCCGGCTGTCTTGGCCGAGGAGCTCAAAGGCCGATACGAGCTCCTCAATCATATTACCAGTTACCGCATTGTGCTTTTTCGGTCGGTTAAATGCAACGGTAACTACCTTGGTGACGGTGGGAGACGATTCTGGGACGTTAGAAATGGAGATCTCGGCATAGTTGAGAGAAGCGTACGACTCAGGGACTGAAGGAGCCATGTTGGATATCAGTGTGCTATTCTTGCAATGGGGTTACTGTAAGCGCGTTGCTGTTGCTAATGAGCGACAACATTAGACATGTGTAATGATTTGCAGTCATGGCCTTGTATTTATCAAGGATGAAGTTGTTCGCTTTCAGATGCGGAAACGGAATGCAAGCCGACTCGGTGCCGAGGCAGATTTGATTAGTGATCTAGCTTTATTGTCCGACCAGCCCACTTCCCCGCATGGGGTATCACTCAACTCCGGGCCAGGCCCTGTCAAGCCCGGGGAAGGGCAATTGACTCTAAACTTCCTCTGGAGCCTGGCTCTGACCGGATTTCGTGACATGCTCGGAAACGATGATGTGATTTGTATAAACGCTGCGCTGGAAACGTATCTGCGTTCATTGCCGAGGCATGTTGACAAGCATCCTCTGACACCTAGCCATCGTCGAGCAATTGGGTGAAGAAGATCAAGACAAATAGCCATGTTCCGGTGAAACCACCGTGAACTGATGTAGTACTGCATTTTAGTAATGTGTACTGATATCAAGTAGGCACAAACAGTCCCCGAGCGAGATATTCTCATCCACCGCCGCCCATCTTCCATTGAGTCTGACAGCGTCTTAATGGCCTCCATCACCCTGTCTCTCTATCTCTGTAGGATGTGCTAGAAGAGCTATTCCACCCGTGAGCTGGCCCGATATATCGAATGTGCAGGCGCCGCCCAAAGCCGTCCTCTCAGGTTAGGACTTCGATTCTGGTGGCCTGCTTTCCTCTCCCGGGCACCTTGGTAGAGACCTGGCCAAATCAGCGAACGAGTTTCAAAGGCCTGGTAAGCCCCTTCCGAGGGACCCTGGAGAAACCCCCC
>NJFT01000316.1:0-36359 GCA_002221725.1 Scedosporium boydii | reverse complement strand
TGGGATAGGTAGGTAAGAAGAAGAAGAAGAAGAAGAAGAAGAAGAAAAGGGGGAACTTCTTCCTTTTCTTTACCTTTACTATAAGATAAAGAAGGAAGATGATAGAGTAGAGTGAGGTGAGGTGAGGTGAGGTGAGGTTTTAAAGTGGGTCTTCTTTTTATTTCTAGGGTTATTATTGGCTAGAATTAGCTATAGAAAGTGACTTAGAGCTACTTTGTACCTTGAAATTACTTTTACTTAATTATTTCTAGTTTACTAGTAAAGGGAATTTTATTCCGACTTTGGAATCGGATTCTTTATATTATTCCCGTCTTAATAGTATCTTTTACTTTCTATGCATCGAACGTGGTTATTTTCGTTTTCTTTTAAGAAGGAAATTTCCGGCCGGGAAACGCCGTAGCCCCAAGGGCCGGTTTAATATATGGTTTGGGAGGAAATATGGTTTGGGAGGAAGTATACTGTTCGCGCCACCGTGCCGGCACCGTGGGTACTTTCTATTTCTTAGTGAAATCCTTTAGAAACAAAAGTCTCGTTTTTTCCTCCTAAACCATACTTTCCTTCCAAACCAGCGGCCCATGGTGGTCAGGTCTTTAGTTTTTAATTTTTTTTATAATAATTAGATTTTATTTTTCTTTTTAAAAGTTAGTTTTTTAAATTATTTATTATTAATATAATATTTTATTTTTTATTAGATAAATTATAGTTTTTTTTTAATTATTTATATAATTTTTTTATTTTATTTATTATAAAAATTATTTACTTTATTTATATTTTTATATTTATAAATTTAAATTTTATTTTAAATTTAATATTATAATTTATATAAAATAATAATATTTTAAAGCTTTTTAATATATTAATATTATAAGCTTTCTAAGTTAAAAGTAGTAATAATATCTAGTTATTTTATTTTTAATTAATATAATATTATAAATATATTTTAAATATTTAATTTATTTATTTTACTTATTTTTATATTTTTAAATAATAAGTAATAAATAATTTATAATTAATTTCTATTTTATTTAATAAGTTTTATTAAAAATAAAAGATAAATACTTTACTTTTATTTAAGTTAACTTTTTTTAGTAAGTTATAATTAGCTACTATAGTTTATAAAAATAGTTTTATAAATTATAATATTTTTATAGATTTATTATAAAGTATAAAGTAAATATACTTTATTAGCTTATTAATTACTATTATAATATTATTATATTTAACTTCTATAGCTAGGTCCTTTAACTTTAGTAGTTTAATAATAAAGTTAATAATAATTTTCTATTATAATACTTTTAGTATTAATATAGGTTATAGTTACTTATAAAACTTATAAAGTTAATTTTTATTTTTCTTATATTAAAAGTACTTAACTATAATTTTAGTAATTACTTTCTTAAAATATAAAATAAAATATTTCTTTAATACTTTTTTTATAATTTTTATAATTTCTAAATATTTATTATATAATATTTTATAGATTACTTAGATAAATCTTTTTATTAAGTTTAGAAATATTATTATCTATAGTTATTTTTAAATCTATATTTAGTTTTATAGTCCGAGGTCTATATAATAGTTCTTAATTTCCTTTATAATTAGATTAACTTATTATATCTAATATCTTATAGCTAATTATTATAGGTTTCCTTCTTTATTATAGTAAAGGAGGATACTTATTTCTCTTAGTACTTTCTAGAAGTAGTTTAGCTTCTAGTTAAAAGTATTAGCTTTTTTATTTTCTTTTCCTTTAATATATATAATCTTAAAATTATATTTAGATAGTTCCTTTACTTATTATATCTATTATTAATTAAGTTTCTTTATTATAGTAAATCCTATAAGGTTCTTATAATTAGAGTATATTATAATTAAGTATTTAGCTTTAGTAAGATAATATCTTTATTTTTTAAATACTTTAATAATAGCTATTAGCTCTTTATTAAAGATAGTATTGTATTAGTATATAGAGCGACTGGCGGCGGCGCCGCTACATTGCTGATCGGTGCCGCCACCGGAAGCCCGATGTGCTATACATCCGAACCTTACTTATACATAAAAGGATGATAGCCCCCCATTTTTCATAAACTAGTTCTTAGACAAGGCAGTACAGCGCAGAAGCAGGCGAAGGACAGCATCGCGATTGGGAGCGATCAGTTGTTTCCTGTTAGCTAGAGCGTTGTTGTAGTAGACGTTCTTTACTATTCTTTTCTTAATATTACTTCTTTTCCTATCTTTACATTTCTCTTCTCTTCTTTGGATGTGATGTCCTACGATGTAGATTCCGACTGATTATCCACTTCTCGACGTCCTACTTGACTATTAGACCATTCCGACAACTATTGGACTATTTCTTCTTTGCGGTGTAGCTCTCAGCCACTCCTAATTATTCTCTTAAGTGGGCGGCACAGTCTTGTTTGTGTTGTTGGTTGTGCTGCCCGGCTCCGACAAAGTATAATATAATTTAAGTCTACTAAGCTTTTTTAATATAAATACTACTAGGTAAATTTTACTATCTTTATCTTACTATCTTAGTTATATACTTAGTCTATAGTTTAATATATTAGTTTCTAATTTAAAGGGTTTTATAAGGTCTACTTAATAAAATATAGGTTATTTATATACTAACTACTTAGCTTTCTAGAATATTTTCCATTTCTCTAGTTCCTATTAGAATATCTTATCTTTTTTAGTAAGTTCTATAAGGGCTTATATATAAGTACTATAACCTCTTAAAAACTTCTTATAGAAGTTAAAGAACCTAAGAAATTCTCTTACTTTTATAATATTAGTTAGTATTAGCTATTTTAAAATAGCTTTAACCTTTAATTTTTATATTTAGACCTTCTTAAGTTAGATTATATATCTAAGGAAGTCTACTTACTATTTATAGAATTTATACTTAGCTAGTTCTATTAATAGTTTTATATTTTACAATTTTTAGAAAACTTTATATATATATTCCTTATATTTTTCTAATATTTTTAAAAAGATAAAGATATTATTAAGGTATATTATTATAAAGTAGTCTAAGTATTTTTATAAGATATAGTTAATTATTATCTAAAAGCTTATAGGAGTATTTATTAATCTAAAAAGTATAACTAAGTATTTAAAGTACTTAAGGTATATCCTAAAAGTAGTCTTCTACTTATTACCTTTTTTAATATAGATTAAATTATATATTTTTTTTAAGTCTAGAATTATAAACTATTATACTTCCTAGAGTATATCCTATAGTTTTAAGATAAGTAATAGTAAGTATTAGTTTTTAATAGTAATTTTATTAAATTACTAATAGTCTATATATATTTATAGTTTACTATTTTTCTTTAATATCTAAAGGATTAGATATCTTACTAGTAATATTAAAGGTCTAATATATCTCTTTTTTAATATTTTTACTATATAGTCTCTTAATATTTACTACTATACTTTATTAAAGTTATAGATAAATATAAACTTTAGTTAAATACCTTTCTTTAATAATATCTTATAATCTTACTAGCTATATTCTAATAGCTTAATATCTAATTCTTTAGTAAATATTTTACTATACTTTTAGTATTCTTTAAGTATATACTATAATATTTCTTCTACTAATAGTATAGTTTTAAAAGCTATTATAACTCTTATTATATATACTTATTTATACTTTCTTCCCTTTAGTAGGTAATTTAAATCTTTTATAATAAGTACTTTAAAGTAGATTATTATTCTAAAGGCTCTTAGCTTACTTAAAGGTAACTCTTCTAGTTAATACTATTTAGTAGCTAAGTTATTTCCTATTTTATTTACTCCGCAGAAATTACAGAGTCATGTAGGTTTGGGTGACGCGATTCGGGGACCGTCTGTTGCCAGATGTCCACCAGTCCCGTCCCCCGCAAACCCCACAAAACCCAGGTTTTGTTCCCCCCTAGATCCTTTGAGCTCCCAAAATGATATAAATTTTTGGGTATTTGGGGTAACTAGGACTGTTCCGGCTAGCTCTGTAGAAGCGTCAGTATATGTAAATTGCCTTTCTCCACCTCGCCTGCCTTTCCCATCCCCATCGAACCATTTCCGCATCCTGCTCCTCCCTTGTCCGAGGCAGCTTGTTACACTCCATCGGTGCATGGAGTTGATCTAGCAACGTTCATCGACTGACCTCCGCCGGCTTCATTATGGATGGTCAATATTTTATCGGGCGCTTCAAGTCGACCGGTTTGGCCAATGGGGCGCAAACATGTGCTCAATGTCGATGGCGCAAGGTACAAGGCTAGATGTCCCATGCCATCCGGATCATTGGACTGTCCTCTTTGCTAATGTTTGACCCATTCAAGGTCCGCTGTGACAAGCGGCGAGGCATCTGTTCCAATTGCAGGCGGCTAGGTTTCCCGTGTTCACTCTCGACTCCTATGTCGGATGCGACGAATGTGGATGGCCGCGACACTCCCATTACGCCTTCGGAAGTGCAGATCGAGTCAGTCACCGCCTTCTCACAGGTCACAGGCAGGCCGAGGCGGCTCCGTGGATCACGCGCGTGTGCTGCTTGCCGGGAGAAGAAGACCAGGTGCTCTGCGACTCGGCCATCCTGTACGAGTTGCCGTCAACGTGGAAGCGAGTGTGTTTACCTGCCCCCAAAACGAGGTAACCAGGTCCTCCGTGACGATACCGACTGGAGTGAAGACCGGGTACCTAGTTATTCCTCCCGTGGTGAAGCCGCAAAGTCGAGTCCGGAGACTCCTACTGTACCACCCTCAGCGCCATCGCCCATGGCTCTGGCCTCTCATCCGTATCCACCACAACCCTCAAGTTTACATCTGGAAAGATCAAGCCATTCCTGCTCAGGCCCTGGTACGAACAAAATTTCCGGGAATAGCCTTCGTGAGCTTCAGTTACGTCTTGTCGACGTTTTCTTTGATAGGATCTACCCCATGCCTTCGTATTCTTTTCTCCACCCCCAAACTACTAAGAGGCGCTGCCGTAATGGCCACATCTATGGTGACCTGGTCTCGGCTATCTGCGCCATAACCACCTTGCACTTGGGGAACGGAAATGACATTTCGTTGCCGGCAGCCACGACCGCCTCCTGGGTACAAGCCGCTGAGCAGAGTGTCTGGGTGAATTTGGAAAGCCCAAACATTCCCCGCTTACAGACATTGCTCTTGATCATTCATCATCGTATGGAAACCGGTTGTTTCCAGCGAGCATTCATGCTTACAGCCACTGCGGCTCGCTTTGCTGCCGCCATGCGTCTGAATCACGAGCGGCCAGACCTGGACCCTGTCGCGCGCGAGGTCCGCCGGCGCATTCTCTGGTCTCTAAAAATTGTTGAGAGATACTTCTCTTGCGGTCTCGCGGAATTTGATCTGTTTCCCCTGGAAGTCATATATATCGACTTTCCGCACGCCGAAGAGAGCTTCGCTCCTAGCCCTAGACCAGGGGAAGGGTCTGACGACGAGGTCCTTAACCACAAGGAGGGTGACGGGAACGTCTCTAGTGAGGAAGGAGGTGCCTACAGGCTGCTTATGCGGCTCGAATCGGCTCGAAGGGATATTATGAAACTGACTCGGAGCGTCGCTCTTGTCGAGAATGAGCTCCCATCCCTTGGCGACCTCCTTCATCACCACGCTCACACCCTCTCCACCGTGGAGTCGCCGGACACTCTTCCAGGCGGTGGCATCCTGACGAACTTTGCTACCACGGGTTTGGTTGACTCCAGCCGAGACCGATGGCTCCCAAGACGCGTGCTTGCTCACGTTTCATGGCATCAGGCTCACTGTGACATTAACCGCCTCCTGCTCGCTGGATACCCCGAAGCTGCCCCTGCCCCGGTACTAAATGGAATTTCCGAGTTTGCCTTGGTTGCTGCCGAGGAACATTGTCTGCAACATGCGACGCGCATCATACAAATCATCACGTCCCTGAACCAGCACAGCACGGAACACCACTTGCTCGAGTTCGACACTGCGATATGTGCGTATCACGCTACACGTCTCATCTTGTTCATCTCCCGCTTCGGCAAGAGTTCCTCCCGTCCTGCTCCTGGATTCGCCGCCAGCCGCGGAGATTTGTGCCTTGCTGCCTTGAAACGCTTTTTCCCATCCTCTGCCCTGGTGGCACCCATCATCCAGGAGTTAGAACGGTCATTGAAGGTATTCTCGGAACAGCAGCGAGACATAAGTGGTGGCACCCAGTATTATTCTTTGTATCCAAGTCAGTGCCGACAGCCATCCCATGACACCCTGTCCACTCATGCAGTATTCTCGTCACCCGAAAGACCGGAGGACGGCATAACACAACAAGACGAAGCCCGTTCTCCGAAAAAACAGCTTTCGGTGGCGGCTCAGACCCGCCAGAGGTTAGCGATTCATAGTCTACTCCGTAGAGCCGATTTTTCGAGCAAGGACACGGATGACGAATACGACGGGGCTACGGACAATGATCGGCCGGGCATTACTGCCACATCGCCTTCCATTCCTATCCAGATCCACCGGCCAGAACGAGTACAGGAACAAACCCACCCAGATGACTCGTCGAGGCAGCGGGGTGGTGCGCCTACTCCGGCAAACGCTGAGCCGGCTCAATCTATTTGCGACAAGCTAGATTTGCAACAGCCGCTGGCGACAGAACTTAGATCCAGTATGATTGACGGCGGCCTCAAAACCCCAGCTGAAACGGACAGCACGACCATTCCTGGTATTAACGTGGGTACTATCCAGGAATGGGAATTCACCAGCACTCCCTCCACAACGACCTACCAAGAGACGGACTTCATGGCAGGGTTGTTCGGGGAAACCCAACAGTCAATGTTTGCCTGGTGGGGTCCACAGGACTGGGACTGGCTTTTTGACGCCAATGGTAATTTACCCTAGCGTCATGAGTTGATCTCCTTTGTACAAGATTGTGTCACATTTAGGTGGAATTTTGAGAACATTAAGTTGGTTCTATCCCTCTCGCACTGCTGGCAGATGTGTACACTTCCCCTCACAGCCGAAATACGCCATTAATAAATGAAAACTTCTGCTACACAGCGCCATACCTGTTTTGTAACTATATTCCATGCAGGACAACTGTAGAAGGAGAGAGCTCTCTTCCCGCTTGCATCCACGTTGAGCTATTGCTGGCGGACGCTGGTGGATATGCTGGACACGGAGAGACACGTAAAGGCCGGAGCCTCACATCCCAGACTCAAACTTTCTTAGGTTTAGAATAAATAGACGTCGAGATGCGTCAAATCTTCCTCTCTAGAGCTGCTGCCGACCCAGAAAGAGTAATTGCCTCGGTCTACATTCCACTCGCCGTTCACGAAATAACCTAATTCTCTGATAGGAACCGTGTCGAGGACGACCTCCTTCGACTCGCCCGGCTCCAATGTGATTTTGGCAAACCGAATTAGCTTCATCACCGGGAACTCGATGATGGTGCGCTGAGGACGGTAATACAGCTGAATGACCTCCTTCCCAGCGACGGCCCTCGAGTTAGTGACGGTTACTGAAACCGATACGGCACTGGTACCGTTCCCTCTGCATTGTTGTTGTGTCGAGATCGAAGCCCTGGAGAAGTTGAACGTCGTATAACTCAACCCGAACCCGAAGGCGAGCGGCGCCTTGCGCGTCAGTTGTGGCCAGTGCCAGTCATAAAGAGTCGCCGCTCCGAACCCGCCGACTGCGTCCGAGGGCAGAAAATCGTATGCGGCCGGGAAAGCTCCGTTGTGTTGAGGCATCGTGACGGTGAGCTTACCGCTGGGATTAACTTGGCCCAGCAGCGTCTCGACAACGGCGTCTCCAGTGAACTCTCCCGCCAGCCAGGCGTGGAAGATGGCGCGGCAACGCGACATGGTAGAGTCGTTTATGACGAAAGTCTGGCCCGAATTCATAATGAGGACAGTTGGTACACCGGTGTCAAGGACGGCGTCTAGAAGGTGCTGCTGTTTCCCCGGGAATCCGAGATCCGCGTGTGCAAAGCCCTCGGTGTCCGTGCGGTCGTTATTGACGAAGCTGGCATCGAAGTTGCCGAAGCCCGAGCCGAGCACGACGACGGCTAGATCAGCGGCCTTGGCTACGTCAACGGCTTCGGCGATAGCCTCATCATCTGCGGATCCATCGTGGTCGTAATTCGGAAGGATGGTGCTAGTCCCCTTGGCGTAGACAATCTTGTCGCTCCCCAGCTCCCTTTCAAAGCTGCGGCGAATCGAATCGCCGTAACGTCGGTCAAGAGGGTCAGCTGGGGCGTAGTTACCGGCATTAATAATGTCAGCATAGGGCCCGATGACAGCAACCTTGCCCGTTGATGATGATATTTGGTCCCAGCTGATCGGAAGGAAGCCGTCGTTCTTGAGCATGACGAGCGACTCGCGCGTAATGTTCCGATTGAGCCCCAAGTGGCGCTTGTTACGGAGAGTGGCTTTCATATTCTCGACGGTTGGCAAAGGCCGATCGAACATGCCAGTTGCAAATTTGATTTCGAGAAATGCTCGGACCGACTCGTTTACCAGAGACGCAATGGACGGGTCGCCTCCGTGCGCAGGGTCTATCAAATCCGAGAACAGGCCGTGACCGCCCGGGTGCAGCTCGTGCTCTAGTCCCGCGGCCAACGCTTTCAACGCAGCGTCCTCTCGTGAGGACGCCACCTTGGCCTCTGTGAATAGATATTCGATGGCATTGGCATCTGACATGATAAGGCCTTGAAAACCAAGGATACGGCGAAGGACATCCTGGAGGAGATGCTTGTTGATAGACATGGGCACTCCGTCAACAGTCGAGTAAGATGCCATCAGTGACATGGGCTGAGCTTCCCGGATAGCCTTGCGATAAGGCGGTGCGAGATCGTTGAGGATGTGGTTGATACCACCTTCCATGCTAGCACGGTTGACGCCGCCACTACCTGTGCCGAAAACAAAGTGCTTGATGGTGGTGGCGATTTTGACCCAGCCACCATCGTCCTTTTCCTGCATCGTCTGGACGTAGCGCGTTGCGAACTCACCGACGAGATAGGTATCCTCCCCATACATCTCGCCATTGCGGCCATTCCGGGGGTCCCTAGTTATGTCCACTTCAGGGGAAAGAACCCAATTCACGCCCATGGCAAGATTTTCGTCGCGAATGGCGGCGACAACATCGCCGTAGAGTGGGAGATTCCATGACGAGGCCATGGATACTGTACCGGGGAAAAGTGTGCCACCGGAAAACCATAATCCATTCACCGAATCAGCTATCACGATATACGGGATGCCGAGGCGCGAAGAATTAAGCTGCTCCGCCCGCAGGCTGTTCATCATTGGCAGTAGATCGTGCGCCCAATTCGCTTGGGGACCGTAGCCTGGAAAATTCTTTGGTTAGCTATTGCTGGCTGTCTTTTCGCCACATTTCGATGACAATGCTAAAAGACGCCATCGGAAGGGCATGTCCCTTCCCAGTTTCATTTGAGTGAGAGGAATAGATACTGACGCACCAACCTGACCGTTCTGGGTAGCGCGTACCGTCTCAAACGATGACCTGTTCAACGTTGGCTTCCCCATAGATGTACCGAAGGCTCTCCTCACTCCACCTAACTGGCCAATCTTCTCTTCCCAGGTCATGCGATCCAAGAGATCGGCAGCACGCTCCGGGGGAGGGAGGGAGGGATTCAAGTATGGAGCCACATCACGGGGATTAACGGCGGCTGCCATCGTGCTCGTGATATGTAGCCAAATCGCCAATCCGGCGCATCCTACACGTTGTAGGGCAATCATCTTAACCCGGCCGACACTGAAGGTTTCTTGAAAGCTACTGATGATGCCCACGCGAACGAGGGCTCTTTCGCTTACACGAGTCCAAAGTTTACAGCATCTCCGTGACGTAGCGAACTTGAGCCCTTTTAGCTTTATAGAACTCCTAATTCTCCTCACTGCCATATCCAAGCCTTCGGGGACCACTTCCTCATCGCCTTTGTTGCATCGTAGCATCCTATCCAAACATCAACCTTAGTGGGGCCGGCCTTAATGTCCCCAAGAGTGCAATTACCAAAAGTCACCTCCTCAACGCGGGAACGTACACATCTGGAATGGACATCTTCGGCTCTCGGTCGGATCGGCCGGGGTTCCCCAAATTGGTGTAGTCAGTCAGGGCAGACGCACCTGCCCGCATCCCAGACTTCTGCACCCCGCATTGTCGGACATTAGCACTTCGCGGTGGATCGAGCTGAATTCGGCAATTGCTTTTAACATCACCGAGCTCTAGGCCACAGGACCAAACTATAATCCAGAACAGTTTCGACGGCCTCGGTTTTTCCTTCCCCGCCCTCTTTGGCGCATCTGCGGACCCACCACCATTGAGGCATTGACCATTAATAGGCGATCATGGCAACTATGTATGCATTTCTAGACTCCATGCTAAGCTGGGTACGGATCTGCAACCGCTCATCAGAGATGGGTTACTCAATATTGTTGACTTGCCTAGGCCGGGTTAGTCATACTCCAGAACAGCTGAAAGATTGCAAGGATCTATCTGATGCGAAGGGAGCTGCCTAATCTGCCGCCAACAGCTACGGTATTATGGCTTACTACCAGAATTGGAGGCGTAAGTGTGATTCAAAGGTCCTCGTCCAGTTACTGCGAATCTTGGCCGAGAAATGCACTTTTCACCAACCTAATCAACTGGACTACGCCCGAAATGGTGGGATAATTCAGATTCTGCTTTATCGCGATTATATAACTGTCGTAGTAGAGGGAACGGCCGAGTTCCCGGCCGCGGGTAGCGTGAGGTCTTTTCAACTCACGGGAGGATTCAGAGGCCAAAGAGTCAACGGGGTTGTCGGCTGAGGAACTTGGTTAATCTGAAGCTATCAATGACGTATGTCGACCTAGGGGAACAGATCCAGGAAGAGATTCCTGCCATGTCACCTATTACCTCCCGTATTTTCACAGCGATAAGTCTCTAACAGACTCTGATGATGGTTCGCCTGGAGCACGGAGCAGCAAATACCCGTCGACAATCGCCGACAATATTGAGATCGTCGACCAGCGATCAGACACAACCCAACCAACAAGTCGGGGGCAGCTACGCTTTTCTCACAATTTCGGGGGAGTATCGATACGTGAAGCCAGATTTATCAAGAAGACAAGCATGTCGTATAGTACATCTCGATTCTGGTTCTTGATGCAGTACCTGCGGCGTCCTACTACGTTCAACCTGCTGTGCCATGTCAAGTTTACCGGCCACCTCCGTTTCGACCTCGGCGTGTACGAGTCCAATGAGTCGCGTCTAGCCCTAGACGCTCAAACCGGCCGCCAAATCAAAGCCCAATGCCGTCGACACAAGATCACCCCCTTCCACTTCTTCCTTGGCGTTAGACACACTTTTCTCTGGCGCCACCCCGGCGTCGACGACCTAGTCATCGGCATCGCAGATGCGAATAGCCTTGATCCTTCTCTTGACTCGACCGTGAACTTCATGCTGAACCATTTGCCTCTAAGATTCAAGTACGGCAAAGGAGACAAGGAAGAGCAGCGTTTCAAGGAGGTGGCTCAAACAACACGCGATACTGTATCTGAGTCACTCACACACTCAGCACTTCCTTTTGACGCGCTCCTCGAGCGTCTCGATGTCCCTAGTTCAGCTACACACAGCCCGCTCTTCCAAGTGTAGATGGGTTACCGACCAATCAAGCTAGGCAACAAGCCCACGTTATTTGGTAGCGAGGTAAACGGAACCCAGACGGTGGGACGAAACGGCTATGACCTGACTCTTGGTATTACGAAACTGGATGACTCCGAGCCTGGGCTCTCATTTCGCACTCAGAAGTGCCTGTACTCAGCCGAGTCAACGCGATTGCTGTTCGGGAGCTACATGAGGCTTGTAAGGGCTTTCGCTGCGACGTTCGATGTACCCGTAGACTCTGTACCATTGTGGAACTCACAGGATATTGAGAGAGGAAAGAAGTTGGGCCGCGGTGAGTCCATATCCAGGCTGTAAGACCAGACTGATCAATTTGACTGACATGGAAGATTTTACATGCTTATCTTTAGAACCCAACTGCGTTTCAGAATGGCCGGAGACTGTATCTCATCGCATCACCGAAAATCGCTTCTCCGAACCCCAATCTCGAAGCCATCAAGGGCGATAGCGGCTGCCCGCTAACAATGAGAAGATGCAACATCGCATGAAGCACATCAGTAATGCCTTGATCAAGACTGGAGTACGAGAAGGATCCCGGATCGCTGTCTTCCAGGAACCGACGGCGGACTGGATTTGTTCTCTCCTAGCAATCTGGCACGTTGGGACAACTTACATACCCCTGGATTTCCGTGTCACCAGTTGGCGGTGATTTCTAGTGCTGCCCGGCCATCTGTCATCCTTTGCCACGATGCCACCGAATCTAAGGCCCCCGACTTAAATTCGCCAGCCAAGGTTATAAATGTGTCTGGTTTAAGTCACAATACGGTAGACTTGACAACTACTAACTTCAAGGGCACCGTTGCTGCGGCATCGGTCTCTCCACCAGTGGGGCAGCAGGCCTACCGAAGGCCATCATGCAGCACCGGGCGTTCAAAAGTGCTTTCGAGGGTTCATCCAAACAATACCACGTAGGGTCTAGAAAAGTCCTACAGCAAAGCGCCCCTTCACCTTCGACTTCTCACTGGACCAAATCACCATGACTTTCCAAGGCTGGCACCGTTTACGTGATGTCGAAACAGAACCCAAGCGATCCATCAACCATCGTACGGATCATAGACACAGGGGGCATCACATATACGCGTACAACGCCCTCCTAATATGCCAGCTGGCTACCCCGCGGCAGTGGTAGTCTGGTGAGGCCCCTGAATTGGAGGTTTGCTTGGTCAGGGGGTCAAGTCCTACCACCGTCTCTGGCGCAGAGTCTCCGCGAACTCGAGCTTCCGAAGCTTAAGCTATACAGCTCGTACGGGCCGGCGGAGGCTATCACCTATCCCGAAACCGATGTGCGACAGGCGGGAAACAACTCTGCTGGGAGCGACGATGAGAATCCCAATGAGGACAACGACAACGGTAACGATAGTTGCAGTAGCGAGGCAACAGCAACACCGGCAGGCTTTCCTTCGCCCGGCTAGTCCGTTTCTGGATCATAACCTGACCTCCGGCCTCAGGGTGCAGTGGGCGAAATAGCCATCGGTGGCCTAAGAGTTGATGCCGGGTACCTGAATGACGACAAGCCAAGCGAAGAAAACTTCATAGGGAATGCATATGACTCTCCTCTATCAGCCGCTAGAGATACAAGGATTGCCAACTGAGCAAACCACAGTCGCGTTGTCTACCGAACAGATGAGGTGGGTCGGTTACAGGGTGACGGGAGTCACGTTTTCATAGGTCGTGTGGCCGGAGACAACATGATCAAGTTACGTGGTATGTGGATTGATCTCCAGGAGATAGAGAATGCCATCATCGCAGCGGCGGGGGGCGCGCTTCATAAGGTTGTGGTGTCTCTCCGGGGTGGCCATCTTATGGCTGCCCACGTCCAGGTCGTTCGCAATGACTTTTGTCTTGATGAGGCCGCACAGAAGGCATTCCTGCGGCAACTGCATTTCATTTTACCCTACCTCTTTACATAGTCCCGGCTCTCTTCGTGCCTCTCCAGCAGATGCCGACGAACACTCACGGCAAGAGGGGTTGAGACGCCGTCTCGAATTTCGCCCTATCCCAGGTGACTAGTGACGTGGGTCGAGCTGAAAAGTACTCGGTGAAACCGATGAAGGTCGATTGTTGCAAGTCTGGAAGGAGGTTATTGGCACTGAATTCAACGATGTGACCAGTGCCATCCAGGGGGAAGCGACACTTGCTTCTTCGAGCTGGGTGGCAATTCCCTTCTAGCTGTCAAAATTCAAACGCTCATTAACATTCATTTCGGCTGAATTGTTCCCCTGATTGACCTATTTGGTTCCCTAACCTCTATGGCAGCCAAGATCGAGACCTCTGCCGTGGCAGCTTCCGACCTGGTTGATTGGGAAAGGAAGACTCATTTGCAGAAAGAAGGCTTTGAAGACCTTCTGCTAACTCACGCCGACGATCTGCTTGCATCCGCGCCATCGAGAAATACTGTGCGTGCTCCGGCCAACGTGTTTCTCACGGGAGCGACGGGCTTTCTTGGACGGAAACTAGTAGATTCCCTGGCCGCCTCTAACGAGGTGGAAGCGATCCACATTTTCAGCAATATTAATCCTGTTACCGACGATGAGAAGAGGCAGACAGCAAAATGGCCGACGAGGGGCTCAGTAACAGTAGGCTCCGTTCGGGAAATCTTTTGGAGACACGTATGTCTTGGTCTATCTGATCTTGCTTTCTCATCCACCATGGACATCACCATACGCGTCGCTGTTGGCCTCTTGGTAGATGCTTACGTCCCACTCCGCGATGCCAATCTGGAATCGGTCAGGACACTGCGGAAACTGGCCGCAGATCGTCGTATTTCATTCCATTTCATATCCGGAGAATCAGGCGAGGCCGTAGATAGGAGTAAAGAGATTTTAAATACCGCGCGTTTCGATAACTACATGACGCCTCGGAAAGTTACCTTAGCCAGGCAGAAAGCACGCTGGGTTTCCCATCACGGTGCATCGATCGAGACCGAGCTCCCATCCCCAGAGCCGCCGCCCAAGAATGAGGATGTTGGTGAAGGTAAAGAAGAACCTATAGAGAGCGCCAGTCTCCGCGTTTTGGGCATGGGTTACAATCCCATGAATAAGAATACCGGCCTCGAGAATACCGGCCTCGGCTGGGTGAATGACTTCGCGAAACAAGTGGTCGACGCGGTCCTAGAGAGCTCAACAAGAGAGCACTTACCGCACCAGACCAGGGAAATAACTTACTGACCTAGCAGGTGTGCTGCTGTCACAGTAAACAGCCAAGATCGTCATGGGGAGGCCATTGCTTAGTTTAGTGATATCATTCAACGCCAGGCCGCGTCGCCCCCAAACCCAGAATGAGCACAATGGAGCGCAGTGATATCAGCCCGGCAGTTAAGAACGGCTGGAGAGATGTTTCAACATGTCGAGTAGTTTCCCGAACTGTATTGTCCTTTAGCGTAGCAACGAGCAGACAAGTCATAAATAGTTCTCAGTCACAAACGTTTTCCATTTCGTCGTTATGTCGATCCACCACCCATTTCTTGAACGATCTAAGAACTACCAGGGCCATCGAAAGTGTACCAGTCAGGCTCTGTGCTAACCGGAGTGAGTTGCCGCCCATTTCATTCAACTATCCCGGAACACCGGCATCAAGCTGCAGTGTCCGATTGCGTGGTCCGCATCGTTAGTAAGTTACGGCCGAAAATTTCTTCGTTAAACAAATAGAATAATCAAATAATCTAACATCGTCATCTCATATATGCACGTCAGATCTCCGAGCGGGGAAACCTTCGGGTGTAACTGCAACGAGTGTTCACCTGATTGAGGTCGGGACGGCCTGCGATCCTTTGATGAAGTGCGGCTTGTAGCGACATGCCCGTATTACTTGCGTCCTCAGGAGTATTCGGTCTAGGGTAACTCACCAACAACAGGCTAAGTAAGGCAAATTGGCCTGGGTGGGAGTTGTAGGTCGATGGTCAATTTGTCATGCAGGAGAATGCAGTTCTCAGTTGCGTCGTTCTCTCACGTCTGTTGAGCTACAGCAATGGATTCCCGCCCTCGTCAATCGAAACACCCTACGAACTAATACTGCAGAGAGTCCTACAAAATACCACATACGCGCGTAAGTATTTATCCGCCCATTCCCGAGAGAGGTCAATTAAACAGCATGCGTCAGTTTCGGGAACGCACTCTCACATTGGCCTAATGAATGCTTCGACTAGGCGATATCGTCCGGCACGAACTGGTGCCTCGAATCGTCTGATTGGTACTATGGGAGATCTAGTTGGCCTTGGGCGAAGAGGGGGGCAGTAGATACTTCTTTCCGTTCGACATCCTGTAGTATAAAGTTGGCACTGCTCCGCAGGAGGCTTCGATAACCATTGCGTGTCCCCCCGAACTGTCATGTTATCCCGCATTATCGAGTTAACTTCTTGATACTTGAAAACTCCTATTGACACGATGTTTTTCCGAGTTGAGCAGCTCTTCGCAACAATGATCCTCCTGCGTGGGGCGGTCACAAGTCGGATTGCAAATCCCGTGGAGCCGCAGCCCGCCCAACTCGCGAAAAGGGAGGAGGGATTTATCTTTGTTGACTGCGGAAATTATTCAGCGGCAAATGTAAGTGATCTCTTGGATCCTACTAGAAACAGCCCTCGCCGGCATACGTCCATCCCTCGCTTGGTCTTCTCTACACCATCGGATTATCATCGTTCCCGTAGCTGACAACTTTTCTTTAGTATTGCCCGAATTCGGATACGTGCAACGCGAACCCAGGTCCCGGGGATACATGTCTGCCCGTCCCAGCGGGCGAGTATGATTGGGCTTCGGGTCCCTTAGAGTGCTCCTTCCCTGGGTCGCATGGAACATTGTCGTGGAGATTGCACAGTGATGCCGCCGAGTGGCCGGAAGGCAGCAACATCGGGTATGTTGAGCAATGCTCGTCCGATGGCAAGCTGATGGACGAAACTTCGACTGACCCACGGATATTAACAACTGTGATTTAGTGAGGCGGACAACGGGTTCCGAGAGTTCCAGGTTTATAAAGATAAAGGTGATGTTGCGTATGTGGACGGAAACGGAAACGAGTGCCGTCGCTTATACTATCTGGTCCCGGCATAGTCAAGTATAACTGTTGTCGACTAAGGTTTATTCCCTTGCGAATGTAGTCTCAATGACGTGTCGGGCCGCCTGGCAAATACATAAGTTCTGGCACACAGGTACAGGAGCCAATTTAGCAACTTCGGGCGAGGTCAACATAATAGGAAGAAACGGAGCGCTATGTCACATCGGCCGATCGTGTATCATCCAGCGGTGTGAGTCGTTCAGAATCGTTTACGAAAGAGGTTCAACTTAGTTTCGCACCGAAAAAAAAAAATAAAAATAAAAATAAAAAAAGAAGAAGAAAAACATTTAACTTCGATGTACCAGCCAATTTCGGTAGAACTCCACATATCTCATGCTCTTGTAGGCTCGAAATTGCCATGAGTCCACGCCAAATGATGTACTTCATTGACTTACCTTAACCTAGCTCGTAGGGAGAAGCTCTTAGTTTCTATAGACGTCGGAAAGATCGTGGGAATAACTCCGCCACTGAAAGTATATGTAGGATTCCAAAGCAAGCTTGGGGGCGAACGGGGATATGGGCTTATGAGATGCCTATTGTCCTTTTAGTTACTATTTGGAACTAGCAAGCCTGGGGCTGGGCTTTATGGGGGTTCATAGATGGTGGAGCCCGTTTATTAGATTTGGACTGCGGTGTGTTGGAGATATCTTAAACACTCTACTCTCCGCGACCTCTCACCCACCAGTTGGATAATAAGCAAGCTCAACCTTCATTTCTCATGCCTACTGAGAGAGCCTGTGACTATCGTCGCAGACTGTACTAGAATAGCCACTCCGGGTCATACATCTAAAGCGGTTCTACTACGCAGAAATGCGTTCTATATTGTCAGGAATGAGGCATCTTCATAAGTTCAAGTCATTCTGGCGGTTCTAAAGAAACAGTTGTTTGTTATCAAAATGCGTCCTGGTATTATTTTGTTCACCTCTATGAGCAGCATCACATTGTTCTCAGTCTCTCGGAAACAGCACTACTGGGCTCCGTGATCCATTCATTACCTTGCTATATGGACCCCCAGAAGCGACCTGCTAGACTGTATGAGGCCTTGGGCAGGGACGTGTTATATCTAGATGTTTAGATATCAAGTGATGACTAGTTCATGCCACTGCGAATACGACACCCGGCTCATCACTAAGTGGCTATGATTGTTGTTTCCTCTTATGTTCCCAATGCTTACACTACCATGTCTATGAAAAAACGCATTGAGACCATCCAAGATGAGAGGCCACAGCCATTTGACATTTGAAAGAGCGTTATAGTTCCCTGAATAAAATGCTTGGAAGATGTGATGATGTCATATCATCATTGGACTCGCCCCCGGCTGGTGTCATTAATTTGACGACTCGGGACACCCTAGTCTCATGAACCTGGGCAGCTTTCCTCCTCATCCACAGCGGGATATACTCATCCCACGTGGGTCTCTTCCTGGAAGCTAACCGTACGCCTCTTAATTCAACCTAACATAGCTTTCGCAATGTTTTCCTAAGCAGTGACTTGTGTCATCGATGGGGGTAGTTCCGCGGAGATGCTAAACGCGAAGCCCTTGCGTCATTGTAATCCTCACCAATCAGTTAGCACTCTCTGGCGATATTTCGCTCGACACTCCACTAATAGCACGACCAAGTTACTCACGCGTTAGGCATCCTAGTATTCTTTACCAGACTCCATTTATCGAATGATGAGATTGAGAAACGTCTGATTGTGGCGGCCCAGTAAGGAGAGTGTCTGAATCCCTAGTCCCTGTATGCCAGCTACATCCTGGCCCTCGAAATCGGTGAAGCCGGAACTCTGATACGAAGTGAGTAAAGGCCGATACCGGTTTACTTCAAGCATCCAGAGAGGGATTGGACACTCAGAATGCCACTACTTCATCCACCACTCCCGAGTGAAGTCGCTTTGATTTAGTACTCACCCGCTTGATCTTTTCCGCCGTGAGAGAAGCTGCTATTTATTGAGGCTGCTGGATAACTGAAACTAAACCCTAGGGACGACTTTAATTGTCTAGGATTGGTAGTCTTATGCGTACTTCTGTGGCCAGATTAAGAAACTCGGTTGGCCTCTCATGCGGCCTCATGATAGTATGAATACAAATACCAGACGTCTCCCGTCTCAACATTGATATAATACATACAAGAAAAAGATGAGGGCAATATCTACCGTGATAATGGGCATGAGCTTTGCCCCTAATGAGGATGAATGGATACTGAAGCAATTCTGAAGAGTCTCTTTCGAAGGCAACGCCGACCGGGTTTTGGCCTTGTTGTCTAGCATTCCTTGAAATGTCTCCAAGTATATTCAGACCTTCGTTTTCTCTAGTGCATCCAATACTGAGTATGGAAATACTAGTGTTCGGCGCTTTCATCTGAACTAGTCTCATGCGATGAGAACATCCACCATTGTAGAAGGTGTAGTACACTATTCTCGACGGATTCAAGGCGCTCGCCACCATTGCTGGCCGAGGGTCTCAACACACAATCAATTTGACAAAATTAGGTATCGAGTTAACCTCTTCACAAAGCAAAGCACATACATCTCAAGCTGGGCCGGGACCGCCAAGAAAAAAGTCCCATGCATTGACGCGCTTGTCAACAATTAACCAACTCCAGTCTGTTGCTCCCGATCTATCCGGAAGGGGGGAGTCCACCCTCCGAATCTGGCCAGTAGGCCCCCGTCGGATTGCTTTCCGTTGAATTTGATTCCGCAGCGACGGGCCATATAACATGTCGTCGATCTTCTTCTGCTATAACGTCCCCCGTATTTTAAGGACAACATGCACATATCTCCAACTGCCGTTGATCCCCTTGGCGTATCCCCCACGCACGCACACGCATCTTGACAAGAAGTGTTCTGCAAAGACCTGACGATAAGCGGGAACGGTGGGCGGGGGAGCGCAGACGGATATGCACAGATGTTCCCGACGTCGCATCCATTGCGTACGTGCCGAAACCATTGTCCAAAGAGGTGCTCGGGATTTAAATAGAACCTTTCCCCACGCCTTGAGGTCATTTCTGCGAGTAATTAATCAGGCCGTCTGCATACGATTGTCCCAGATCCAGTCGGCCGAGTCGCTCCTAGACAATATGAAAATTGTCCCGAGGCCCTTTTGTTGTATGGTCAATGTATCGAATTTGCTGCCCGACTGTTAAATGTTCTTTCTTCGCGCAATTAATGGTGCCTGAATGTCCTCAGAGATATATTACTCCTTCAGGGGTCTACCACCGCTTTCGCTACTGCCGACGTCGGCCGACACTGATGATAGCTCCACAATCTGCGATCATGATCGAACCATGGCATACACGAGACATTGGTCACAGCTCCGAGGTTGGTTGTCAGATAGCTCTGCAGTGTGAGAGACTATTCGGCTATTCGGCGCGGTCCTCAAGGCGAGTACAACGAAAATAATTCTCCAGGCCGCCTAAAATACCGTTTCCTTGTTAACTATATCAATTTGAACACTATTTATGGTCACCAAAACCTCCGCTCTCTACCGCGGAAAAACGCATTTTTCTGAGTTGTCCTGCTACACTACGCTCCGGCCATGAATTGATCCCTTCTCTTCCAGACTCAGCTTATGTATAGAGTCCTCATAGTCCTTGCCGTCAACAAGCACTGGGGTTTCCCTAAAGAGGTGAAGATACCAGTAGTATCCACCACAGAACAATGAGCCGCCGATGATATTGCCGAGTGCCGCAGGAATGATGCCTGGAATGAGTCAATAATTCGCTCGTGTGCAGTGCCCATGATAAGGAAAATACAAACCTTTCCAGATATACAAGCCAATTGATAGACCAGGGGTGTGCAGCCAGATCCCGAGAGGGATAAAGAACATATTTGCGATGACATGGTCGAGCCCGAGGGAGACAAACGTAAAAATGGGACACCACATACCAATAATTTTCGATTGGAAGTCTTTGGCCTGTAGACCCAGGTAGCAAGAAAGACAGACAAGCCAGTTGCAACCAATGCCGCGCAGAAATATCTGATGCATATCGGGTGTGATCTGTTTCTTGGTCGCGAAAGCAATGACATTCTCTCGAAATGGAGCGGCATCAAAGACTCCGCCATCTATATTTCCCTCAGTTAGAACATCACCATACCCCGAGAGATTCAATGTTCTTACATCCGAAAATGATGACTGCCATGAATAGTGATCCAACCAAATTCCCCCAAAAGCATAGACACCAATGGAGGAGCATCTTCCATGCCGGCAGTCGACGATGCAGGACCGCAACTGTTGTGAACTAATGATAGGCGGTAAGATATGGTCTTGGACCTGCGGCTAAACTTTAACTTACCATGTTCGACGCCGTAAATAGATCCGCACCGGTCAACACGACCATGACGAATCCGATGGGAAACACTAGAGCGCCTGTCACCCTCATCAACCCGGGTGCGTTTTCCTGGAACCACGGTGCCGTGCTGGCAATGAAAGATGCAGCACCTCCGAAGCTTAGGAGACAACCCGCGGAGATGGCAGAAAGGAACACAAGGTCGGCCCGCATGTTCCCCTTTTTCACACCAGCCCTCGAGACAAGCTCGATGGCCTCGGCCGGCGTGTACGGCACGATGTTAACGACGTTCACCAAGGTAGGATTAACCATGCTTCAAGTGAGCGATTTTTCTGGTGAAAGAATTTCAACACATGAGGTCAAGTAGTTTCGATCGGATGAAAACTTCTCGTTTGGATGAAGTCCTGCAAGTCCGGGTCCGTCCAAGACCTTAAGTAAAATTTATTTCAGCTCCCTTCTCACAGTCAGATGCACGGGGATCACTAATAGCAGCTACCTGGCCACTTTCCACCGGAAGGCCTAACATGATTTTTCAGTAATAACGGAATCACGTCTAGTCTAGGACGTATCCCGAGTTCCTTCCAACATCTCATCATCATACCATCTAGATGCGTAGTACTACAGCCCGATAGATAGAAATGATAGAATTCGCCATTCTAAACATGCCACGGAAGAGAGCGGTGACAGAGGTGACAGAGGTGACAGATATCTGATCGGGAGATATCTCATGACGAGAAACTACTGCCATCCAACCATGTAATGTAGTAGACTTCGGAGACATTCCATTCCAATCACTACGACATTGCGAAATGTATGAGGCTAGTTGGGTTTGCCGTGAGTAACGCCGATGCGACCAGTCATTTCGGAAGGGGCGATACGGCCATACGCGGTAATACATCTACTCACTTTATCATTTCAGCGGACAATACGAAGTGAACAGAGACGTAATAAAGTGACATTCAGTGCGTCATTCTGTCAGCTGCGCAGCTCGACCTCCATGTCGAGCCGTTGGACTTGATACATCAACCCTCCATCGAAGTGATAGAACCTCGTTCACGTGTATGCTTTCTCTACTTAAAGATATATCGATGGAGAAAAAAAAGCCTCTGCCTGGGCAGGTATGGCCTTCGTGTCAGCCCATGTACAGCCCACAAATGGTCGGATATTGACCCGGGGCGGCGCCGCGGGCGACACCATGGACTGTCAAGAACTTGTGGGGGGTTTCTTGGCCCGGGGTACGGCCCGGGGTACCCCTCATGGTACGTTCTAATGGCCCGACCCCAGCACGAATGATGAATAATGCCCAACGGGGCGGACATAGACGAAAGCAAGCGGCCTCCAACCCTGCGGTCAGTTAGCATATAAGAACATCCTTGACAGGGCGTTATGACCCTTTTCCCACGAAACCCTGTCTTTCTTCTATCAACTGAGTATTCTAAGTTTTCATCCCTCACACGACATAAGAATAATGGTATTTTTATTGAGCATCCCTTCTCCTTTGACAACTAGTGCTGCTGTGAGATGTTCTCGCGTCTCATGGGTCTCATGCCGGAGACTTGCAGCAGTTGTCAATTCCCAGGCCACTTTAGGTAGTGGTCAACGTTTTGTCTCGAAGAGCTTCCATACTACACCGCCACGGCAGATTCGTTTCCAGTATCGCGGCCCCAGGTTGACTCCAACAGGTGGAGAATGGGCGTACGCTTCCAACTCTAGATGGACTAATTCCTTACTCCTATTCCTCTCGGCCTCTGCAGCCATCGGTACGCTCCTGTATGGCGTAAACAAAGCCTCGATTCGCATGGACGGAGGTGCATATCAAGACGCCAATGCGTCAGACTCAGCGACAAAGATTCCAGAGAAGCCATGTTCGAAATGTTCAGTGTCCCTTCTGCCCATGGGATCCACCGGGGATACTCAATCGCCAAAAGACATCTACGAGGCCATCGGTGATGAGTCACTGGAGCTGTCAACACTCCCGAAAGAGGACGCAATACTGACGAGCGCCCCGAATGTCCCACCACGGATTATCAGGGACCATCCTGTCCTCCTAAGGGTCCCACTTCGAACCACGACCAAGGTAGCGCAACTTACGAACCAGTACAAGTATGAGCAGTGGACATTCAACGATACTGTTCCTGGACCTTTCATCCGAGCCCGAGTCGGCGACGTGGTGGATCTAACACTCACAAATGAAGATCGAACAGGAAACCCACATAATATCGACTGTCACGCATTCACGGGGCCTGGAGGGGGAGCTGCACTGACAACAGCAAAGGAGAACGAGACTAAGAAGGCAAGGTTCAAGCTGCTCTGCCCTGGGCTGTACGTGTATCACTGCGCCGCCGCACCAGTGCCTGTGCATATAGCAAACGGCATGTATGGTCTCATATACGTACAGCCAGCGGAAGGGGATCTTCCTCCAGTGGACCGGGAGTACTATGTTATGCAGAGCGAGTTTTATCACGAACCACCAGAGGTGCTGGAAGATGGAAGACGGTCGACACTGGTGGAATTTTCATATCCGAATGGGATGCGCGAAGAGCCAAACGTTGTCGTTTTCAATGGTAGCGAAGCTGCCCTGACGAGGGAGCGACCACTTAAGGCCCGCACGGGCGAGTCTGTGAGGGTGTTCTTTGGGAACGCCGGACCGAACCTGACGAGCTCCTTCCACATTATTGGTACCCACTTTAAAAATGTCTATCGCGACGGTGACGTCCTCAGCCCGCCCGGCCGATTTCTGCAGACTGTGACCGTCCCACCGGGTGCTGCAACTATACTCGACATGAAACTGGTCGTTCCTGGTACATACACCCTGGTGGACCATGCTATGTTTCGGCTAGACAAAGGAGCGGTCGGTTTCTTGAACGTGTCCGGTGAACCGAGGCCAGAGATCTACCAGAGCGAAGAGCCGGCAGCACCTTGTACTGGGTGCAAGTTGCATTCGTAGGTGATGGCATTGGTGGAAGGGGGCGGGGGTGATGGTGTGAGGCGGGAGCCATCCCTGGCCGTGTCCTAAGGGGCGAATGTGATGTGCAATGCCGAGGAGCTTGGGAAGGAAGTTTTAATAAGCAAATTTCTTATCATGTTGGTTGCAGGAAAAAAAATGCAACTACGGAGTGGCATATGCTTTCAGAGGGAGAGATATATGCAAAGGGGTAGACCGGCAGAAGGGGTGAAATATTCAACATCTTCGCCTCCAGTGTTATTACCAAATGACCTTCCAGTCCCGTGATTAAAGCTGTTAATATCACGTGACTTCTCATTAGGAAAACAAAATGGCAAGGTCCGCTGGTGCAGGGAATGGAATCCAACAACGTACGCCCACATTATACTCAACAACGCTAATTTATATCAATTCAGATCATGAAACAAACTTTGCTTGAATTGTCCGGGAATTGATTTCACATATGGGATGTATTATAAAGTGAAGACGCACAGGGAAGGAGGGCGAACAGTAAAACAAACAAACACCAAGATTGGATCAATGAGACTCACTGGCTTCCAACACAGCCATCGCGGCGTTGTGCCCACCAATGCAGCTCACCCCGCCGCCTCGCACAGCACCAGAGCCGCACAAGAGAATGCGCTCTCCATGCTCAGTTGCCACGCCCCAACGTTGTGCAGGCGTCTCCAATGGGGCTCCATCCTCGACAAAAGGCCATGACAACGGTCCGTGGAAGATGTTGCCCCCAGGCATGTTGAGGGCCCGCTCGATGTCGAGCGTGGTTTTGGTTTCGATACAGGGATTGCCATGGGCATCCATCATAAGTACGTCCTCGATCGGCTCGGCAAGCACGGAGTTTAGCGACTTTATCACCGCTTTCTGAAGTTGTACGCGTTGCTTGTCATTGTTTTCAGCTGTAATGAGTCGGTCAGGGACATGCAGGCCGAAGACTGTGAGAGTTTGCGCTCCGGACGCCACCAAGTCAGATCCAAGGATAGATGGGTCGGTAAGAGAATGGCAGTAGATCTCGCAGGGCAGGATCTCGGGGATCTTGCCACTCAGTGCTTGCCCGTAAGCCTCGGAGAATTGGCTGTATCGCTCGTTGATATGGAACGTTCCGCCGAATGCGGCCTCCGGCGATGTGGAGCTGTCGCGTAGCTTGGGCAGACGTGATAGAAGTAGATTCACCTTCACTTGGCTTCCCTCGGGCCGTGCAAGCTGAGCCTCTGGCTTTCCAAGAAGCTGGTCCAAAACGAATGGTGCGACATTAGAAACTATATGGCGACCGATAACGGTGTGTTGCTGATCATCGACTTTGTAACGGACGGTGCCACCAAGTTCGATAGATGTCACCTCACCGCCAGTAATGATACGAGCACCGGCAGCGCGTGCCGCTTCGTCAAGTTTCTTGGTCACGTTGCCCATACCGCCGATTGGAATGTTCCAGTCCCCAGTGCCACCACCAATGACATGATACAGGAAACACCGATTCTGATGTAAGGCTGGGTCATCGGCGCTTGCAAACGTTCCGATGAAAGCATCAGTCACGGCAACTCCGCGTACGACATCGTCAGATAGCCTATCCCGGATAAAATCCCCAATCGGGCGCTCGAAAATAGCATTCCACAAATTGTCGTCATTCAGTCGCGCTCTAACTTCGCTTCGCTTAAGGAGAGGCTCTGTGACGGTAGGCCACAAAGCCTGGGCCAAACGCGTTGTATCACGATAGAAGCCCTCCAGCGCCTCAGCATCTGTCTCGGCGCCGATGCGCTTAAAGGACGCGCGAGTTGCTTCCTTATCGACGCGGTCAATGAGCAGCCCCGCACCGTCAGGGTGCCCAGGAACCGGCGTATACGACGAGTAACGACGTTGCGCTAACTCGATATCTAACCCAAGGTCGTCGATGACTTTACTCGGCATCAAACTGACAAGATACGAGTAGCGCGAGAGCCGAGCATCGACCCCGTCAAACGCGAAGGCACTGACGGCAGCGCCTCCTGTAGATTCCAGTCGCTCGAGCACAAGGACAGATAGCCCTGCCTTAGCCAGGTAGGCAGCGGCAGTAAGTCCGTTGTGGCCAGCGCCGATGATGACCGCATCGTAGGTGTTCGTGGGCGAAGACGAGGACATGATATTAACTTTAGGGATTGGCTGTCTTAGGAGTAAAAGATGCTCGCTCCGGTCAAGTGTCGTATCTTATCTCCGCCTAATATAGACCTGGCTTCACGAGGGAGGGGTGACCGTGCTTTCCCCGCTCGATCTGCCGACACAAAGCGGCCAAGGTTTCCGCTGGAAGAGGAATATCGGATTTGCCGCTCCGTGCGGAGGATGTGAGATGCTCAAGGAAGAATGGGCTTAGGCATAAAGTTCCTGTCCGCGCTAAATCTTGATTTGGAAAAGTTGAAAGAGTTAGATTTCTAATAGAACCTAGACGTTGCCAATAATCCGTAGCATGTTTCCCTGACTCAGGAGAACAGATTGCACAGATTGCTCTCTGGATATCTATACCCGGGTATTTTTCTGATTAAACCTTGAATTCCCCTCAGGGACTCTGTTCTCCTATCCTATCTTAAATGAAGTGTGGTTCCGCTCTCGTAGAGATGCCGCTGTCCATTCGATGTGAAGCCACATGCGTTTGAGAAACTCGGATCGTCGATTCGACACTCGTCTGGCAGCAGGCGGCTCAAATTGACGTCCAAGAAAATAAATGTACAGTCAAGTACTGAACTCCCTCCCAGAACGGGTACCAGAGTACCCATTATGCACATAACTTCGCCACGAAGCGTGCCAGATAATGCGATACGAACGCGGGACTAGACTAGTCGTTCGGTGGAATTCAAAAAAAAGGAGGGCGAGCACAAACGGGTTGCCCCCGCAAACTCTGACAAAGTGCATGCTCCTGAGATCCCATCTGTAGGTTGCATCTTCAACAAGCCAGGGTCAGTCGTTCAAATTGGATTCAGCGGTACCGTCTAGAACATTGTCTCTGGGTTTCCAGGGAAGGCTCCTTGCTCAGCAGCTGGTTGCCGTATAATAGGGCTGGATATTGTACCCAATCGTTCGGGTCTATGAGGGAAACTAGGAACGGCCTAACCCAATGACTTTGACTCCCTCGGAGATCGGAGGCTCCGGCCCGGTTAACAACCTCGATGTATTCCTAGGCTCGCTACTTCGGTTAACCACGCCATTTGAACTAATAAAAGGCCCAGATTGACTGACTGGCATGCGTTCTCAAGATGCCATGGCATATTTTTCGTTCCTCGAATATGTACTGTAAAATAGGGGCTTGGGCATGGTGAATTTCCCGGGTCATAATAATAGCCACCGATGATGAGATTTCTTTTCCTATATCATACATCCATGCCTTGATTTTTTCAGACAGATGATGCTGAATGCTCTGCGCTATTGAAGGGGTGTGGATGATAATAGGGGCTTCTCAGAGCCGTGATTTGCATAATCTACTATTTACAGGCTGCAGCTCAGCTTTTTTGATTTCAGCAGCTTTTGCTTCGCTTCCGACGCCATTGGCATCTCATACGTCAGCTTACTCTATACTTCTTCAGGGTACCCATGTGAGACCTGATGCAGCCATCCTTCATAGAGGAGTTCGATCCATGATAATTTGCACGATGGCTCCGCGGTTGAGCAATGACTCCCTCCAGCTGGGACAGGAGGAAGTACTACGAGGATTCCTCTTCAAGAAACAGGCCTGTTTTGGGGACTGTGATTGCTGCCCTGAGGCTATCCGTCTGTTAGGTGAAATGCCTCAGCCACCAACCAAGGGCCGTCATGGAGCCAGCTGAAGCTTGAAGAGTTATCCTTAAAAAAAAGCAACGACCACGACAAGGAACTGGTTGACACGAAAACGGAGCTAACCAGATTGGCTGTTAATATTCAGGATTCGTACACTATCCAACCATCTACCCAACATCTTGGTAGATCCAAATGTGGCGGTTAATCATAGCAGGTCTGTCTGTCACCCATGTAATCGAACTGAAAGCAATCTTCATTCTCGACCGAAAGATGAGGTTGAATCGGGAAAGGTAAATACTTCATCTTGAAACGATACACGTCAGTCGGGTGGAAAGAATATGTGTTGTGTGAATAGATGAGAGAAATGGAGACGGCTCGTGAAAGTATAAAATACGAACATCATCCAACCTGGCTCCGGTGAGATATTAGAAAAACATCTTGAATAATCCCGTTCTCGTTTTCGAACACACCGCCCCACGTCCTCAAAAACGATGAGAATCCAGATTTCGATGGTCCTAGTAGGGCTTCAGGCTTGCCTTGTTGCCGCCGACAACGACCTGCCAAGCTTCTTCTCAAAATGCAACACCGCAGACACGACAAAATTTGCGTATGTGTCCGCTCCCGGCTCTCCTTCAGAATGGTGTAATGAGAGAGCAGGAAGAGTGCTGACCTTTTTTCGACCACCAATAGGAGTTACGAGAGTTGCTCCGATGGCATGCACACCAGCGTGAAGAAGACATGCGATCCAATGACCAATTTCCATGAGTGCGCTTGTGTATTTGCCACCAGTCTCGTTGCGTAAGTGGTCTCCCTTCGTTTTAAGTTTTCCATTTTTGTCCGCATGTCTGCATTCCACCTCTGTGGCTTCCAGGCCAATTAACCTGATACCTTTCAGTACTTGTTTACCCATTGTCTGTCCTTCCGACGTAGCTACCTCATATTTCGGAAAGAGCTGTCCCACACCAGCTGGAGATGGCGATGGCGTAGCCGAAACTGCATCGCCTGGCACCGGAGCCGGCTCAGAAGCTACACCAGAAAGCACTGCAGGGTCGGCTTCTTGAGTGGGGTCGGGGTCAGGAGCCGGATCGGGATCGAGATCGGGGTCGGGGGCCGAGAGTTTGATTATCTCTTCTGGAGTCATTCTGGCTGTGGCTATTAGTGGCTTTGCCATCCTTCTTTGAGGGGCGGGGGGAGCAAATGAAGCGTGCCAACCGCACTGGTACTTTTGCGAAGGCTGAATTTCACGCTCCCTTCCCATTGCTTTGGTATTGAGGACGAGTATTGATCGTTGTCCTAGACGGAACCATCGGTCATCCGGCCTTCGAATAGGTATGATTTGATTATTTTGACAGAAAAGATTACCAGGGTTAGCTTCATGTTATTAACTTGACGTGTTACTCGGATAATTGCAAGGCGGCAAACGGGTCATTCAGTGATATTACTGCCTGTTTATCTGTCTTCGGACCCGTTTTTCTGGTCTCTTGTTTTCCTACGTTCCTCTCATAAAATACTCCAGAGAAGTCATCTCCCCGGACTCTTCTTGGAATTTTCAACGCTGTCGGCCCCGGTTCAGTCCTGGGGAAAGGCAGTATAAACTAGCATTGGAACGAAGGATATATTATCGTTCTTTGAACACCATGTAGCGCTTTTCAAACACTCTTTAGATCTCGTGTCGGGACACTAGTGGTTATCCTACGCCGACAAGGGGTTGTTCCTACGCTCCGAGCTCCCCAGGCTAGGCTCGCTCGCAATCAGACACGGGATGGCCTCCAGCATTTGGCCAGTATTCTCTCCCACGAAATTCGTTCGACCGGGTGGTGGCCACTTCGGATCTCTTCGGATCTCGCGGTCTCGGCACGTTCTGGCGCTGTGGTCCGGACGACTGCCGCAACTTCTTCAATCTTCCACCCGCGCAAGATAAACAGGGACAACCCGGCAACAATATACATGAAGCCGGTGAAAAGTTGAGCTCCGATGTATTTATTCGTGCCGGCAACGATCTCAAGCGCTATCGGCTCACTGAAAGCGCACGGGAGGGCAATGATGAGCCACGTGAGGTTGAGCGCCGCTGGAACATCGCGCAAGCCGACAACCTCAGCCGTGACAGGTCCGACAGTGGCCCAATACGTGCCTCCCACGGCGCCTCCAACGACGGTGAACAATAGCAACACGCCCAGGTTTTTGGCGGGAACCCAAATGGCAAATACGAAGGCCGCTGCCATAAACGTCGTCAGGCAGGCCATGTTGATACGGCCCGTCCTGTCACTGAAATAGCCGATGAAGGGGCGACCCAGGCCTTGGCCCAAGTTGAATATGGCGCTTGCTAGCGAGGCATGGGCAGAAGACAGCCCGATGCTGTTGGCGTAGTTTGCCAGGCTGAATATGAGCACGACGTAGCCAAGCATGCTGAACCACCCGTAACCGAGGAGAAGAATGTATTCCGTTCGCTTGAAAAGAGCGGTGTCGAACGGCGCCTGGCGGGAGCCGATAATCTTGTTGCGATCTTTTATTAAGATGGTGCAGATGACGTTTACCACGAAAACGATTATACCGAGAATCCTGTAGGCCCATTGGACGCCTAGGTTTTCAATCATGGCTCCGCTGGCGAGGGAGTAGACGAGACCGCCCAATCCCGATCCCGCTGCCGCCACCCCGTTGGCCAAGGATCTGCGGGTCGTAAACCATTGCGGCACGATGGCGACACTAGGGACGAAGATGAAGCCCATACCGAGGCCGAAGAGAATGCCCTGGGTAAGGAAGAGATGCCATATTTTCTTGGCCAAGCTTGCGCAGATGAGACTTGCAGTTTCGAGGATGACGCCAAGGAAAAGGGTGGGTTTTGTGCCGACTTTGCCGACTGCAACGGTGGCGATTGGGGAGATGAGGAGCGCGCAGGCGATGCTGAGAGACCCGATGAAGGCGAACTCCAGAGAGGTCGCTCCCGGGTAGGTGTCTGTTCGAAGGTAGTGGGCAAGGAAGACACCATAACTCGAATTGAGGCCCCAGGTGTGTGCATTGACGATGGCGCAACTGATAGCGCAAACCCATCCGTATCCGCCGTTCGGGGGTTCGTCACCCTTTTTGCCGGGTTCAGGTGAGTTCTCCAAAAGCTCGCCGGATACGGCGGCTACCTGTGTATGTTCACTTTCCACATCGGAGTTTCGCTTGCCTTTTTCCTGGCGGAACATGTTCACGACGTCAGGAGCGAAGCGACGGGTAAAAGGGAAAACAAGAACAGGAAAAATTGAATGAGTAAAAGAACGAAAATCGGGAAAAGTTCCGTAGCGTTGAGTAATCAGTAGATGCCCGCCGACGCTAGCGCATTCTCCAAATACTTAGCCCGAACAGACTTCGGCCGTGACGGACCCCTGTCATATATATATATCTGTGGAGCAGAAGGTGAGAAAGGCATCATTGATGTCGTCCGCGCCCTGCCTCCTCAAAGATTGGGTCGTCGACTTGGGGGCAGAAGCAGGAATAGAATATGCCTTGCCAATATGATAGTATCCCGCATTGAAATCCCTTTCCACCATAGTGATCAGTCGTCCGAGATACCTCGACTGGAAATGATTTTCGGCCGAGAACGACCGCCGCGACACGCACAGGGTCCCTTGCCGAGACAGATTGCCGAGGTATCATCGCGGGCTTACTTCCGCCCCCGCCGGAGTTAATAGATTTACCCCACGCGCTAACCTTGTCCATTGCCGTTGCCCGCAACATACAATTGGACTGTCGAGGTCATCGATACGTCAAAGGCAGTGTCCTGAGCTTGTCGGTGATTAAGAGGATGAGGATGCAAGTGGATTAACTATTTTGCGACTATTAACGGCCGAACGTTGACGTCGTCGGTTATATTGTGATTGTCGAGGTGTTCTGAAGGCTGTTTTTGAAACATTTGTTTGACGTGAGTCATAGTCATGGGAGCGTCAAGAAGCTGAAAGTGAAATAGATATTGTCCCTTACACTGCTTCCCCTTGCACTGCTGCCCCTTGCACTATCGTCCCTTGCATTTGCTATCTTTGGATCACAGCGGTTCTCGTGAGTTGTGATGGTTGGTTCCTCGGAGACAAAGAAAGCAAAATTGGAGTGAGCGTGTGGGCGAAGACCTGTCCTTGCTGCCCAAAAGATCAATGCAGAAGGGATATCTCCAACAACGTTATTCATCATACGCAGTCACGTTAACGCTGTCTTTGCGTAAGGGCAGCTGATAAACAAGGCTGCTTATTCCAAGTGACGCTGGCCTGGACACTTGGAGCATCTTTTTGCTGTCATTCAGCCAAGCCGTGAGTAGGTCAACGTGACACTTTGAGCTTAGATATCGTTCGACAATTTATTTCGCATCTTCGCTATCGATAAGTTGAACCTTCGTCGTCCAGTTGCCTTCCTGGTTATAGCTAAGGCTCCTTTTCTTTGACCAAGCACCCTACTTCACCTCTGCATATACCTCCAACGCATCATGCAATCGCCCAAAAACACCCTTGTGCCAGCTTGCCAGCTCTCCCCATTCGCTTTCCGGTAGGGTCACGCGCATCATCCGCAGCCACGCACCAACGATCATGTCTGCATAGCTAGCCCTTGTCCCGAGTATAAACGGACCACTAGCATCCCTCAAGAATAGCTCAGCCAAACCACCTAGCGTATTCCGGAACGAATCCTTCAGTTTGTCTCGCTTCTCGCCAACCAATGCAAAGTCGTCCCAGCAGGTAGCACCCGCGCGCCGGACAAATTCCGCCTTACTGATCTCAGCAGTGGCTGGATCGAATGGAAATCCATGGGTCGAAAGCTGTACATATGCGGTGAAGGTGGCGTCGACATTGACATTGAACTTGGAGTATTCAGGATACTCACCGCCGCGGCACTCCGACAATGGTATGAGCATTGCAAAGCCATGCGGGACGACGTAGTTGAGCGTCTGAGGGGGGAAAAGGTCGCCCGCGCCCGAGTTAGGATACGTTTTCTGGAGGTAGACCGCGATATCGAAGGAGTCCCCGACAAAGGACTTAGTAGCGGGGTCCTCGATAATAGGCAGGGTGAAGAAGTCGGTCCCATCAGCGAACTTGCGACAGGCTGGTACCTTGAGACTACGGCGGACTTTTGCAACGTCGGGCAAGGGCACCCACGAAGTCGAGTATGGAAGACCTTTGAAGTTGAGTGCCAGCCGGGTTTTCCAGGGGTTTGGCGAGCAGCAGGTTTTCTCCGTTGGGGGACGCATGGCGATGTCATAGAAGACGATCGTGGAGGATGGGCCTGAGGTCGACGGCATGGTGAATGGTGAAAGTGGAAGACTTTTCTGCTACGGGATAGATGCTGCTATGTACTCTAAAACGGGGTTAAAATCGAAGATATCAGGCGATTGATTTATGTTGTCGCGACGATGGCGAGAAGATTCTTTACGATCAACTTCACTGCAGCTCAAGCGGGGAAGAAGGCAAATCTAAGAATCAAAACTAAGCCATTCAACCTCTTTGAGCGTCTAATTTCACTTCCATAGACTCGTGACTAAGGATCCACAATGTCTCCACATTTTTTGTTATCGATAACGGAAAAAACTTCAACTTTTGCGCCTGTCCAACTCCTTCGTGTGTGTGACCCGGATGTAATGTTGGGCATGACAATGGTAGTCACTGGAATAGTCACGGTCCGGTATAAGTTCATAGGTTAACTGGCAGAAGTTGCACCAGATCTGAGACTATACGTATTTACAAGCAGACAGGGTCCATTTTCCAGTCCTCATATTCGAGCAGTATCGGCTTTTCGCCGTCATCGGGTTCCATCACCGGGGGCCGTCAAAGCGAGAAGTGCAGTGCCGCTTCTAGATGCTGAGAACAAGGTAGGCAAATCTAGAGCGAACAGAGAGAAGAGACTAAGCTGGGTATACGTGTCCTAGTGGCGTGGAGACAACTTTTCCTGGACTTTTCCTCAACTTTCCCTCCTTGGAGATGCTCCCGCCCTTGAGGTATCCTCGACGGTTGAGGAGCATGACGAGGCTTCACCCCGTACAACTAGGCAATCGTGGGGGAAACCGATAAGACGCCAAATTGCCGACCCACACACTAATAGACCTTGGAGAACTGATTCAACCCTCGGGCTATCAGAAAGATATCCTCGAACAGGCTCTGGGCCGTCTTTGTGAAAAATTAACTGGTCAGGCCATTCGGGCCTTGAACTGGCCACCGTGAGCCACATTACACATTGACAGGGGCAGGGGCGTCGAGGACGAAGGGGACTTTGTAAATATCAGAGGCAGATACAGACCTGCTTAAACCTCAGCAGTAGTGAACAGACCCTCAGCCACTGAATGAGGTGAAGAGCCTCTTGCATACCTTCTACTCCATTGATGCCCCCAAAGGTCACCTAAGACATTTTCCAGCCATACTGTGCCCTCTCTTTCTAAAAAGCAGTTCATGAACTACATTTTACAGCTCTTCTTACATGTATGTAATTTCAAGTGAAGCTTCAGCGATCCTAATTCTCTCCTCTAACAGGAACCATATCTACATTGCTAAAGAAGACTTTTTAAAGCAAAACCATCCATGGTAGCACCATCCATGGTAGCACCATTTATTCTTCACTCTTCATATTTCTGGCCCTTAATTTCTTATCCCTCTTCTTTGCTTGCAACCGACTCCTTGCTCGCCTCTCCTCACTCGATAGGGACAACTCCCCCATCTTATTTCGCTGTCTCCTTTTTTCGTTGTTCCCGGAGTTCCTCCTTTTCCGCAAATTCCTCTTCTTCAAGCCACGTCTCCTTCTACTCTCCCTGTTCAGATTCTTCTACATCTGTCTCTTCTTTCCTTTTTTCCACCTCTACCTCCACCTCCACCTCTTTCTCAGCTTCCTCCTTCAGTTCCCGATGCAACTCCATAGCCGAGTCGAAGTCAAGAGGCTCCTCACACTTCATTATCATCCATTTCATAGGCTCGGGGGTCGTCACAAAGAGTTCGAGCATTGCCATTCCAATGCCGACCCTGACACCGTTATAAGGCCCAAATCGTCGCTCAGGCGTAATCCATTCCTCATCTGGCCACGGAATCAATAAGGCAGCTGATGACTCGAAGTCTAGCGCGTGATCCATGTTGCTAACGTAACAGCCTTCATCGTATATCGGCTGGTTACAGCTTTCGATAGAAACACCCCGCTTCTGGGCCATTTCTTCCATGTCCATGTGGTAATACGGATTGAAAGATAGTTTTGCCTGTTGCCAAAGGTGTACATGTGGCCCATCTAGGTGTTTCAGTTCATCGTATAGTGTCCTGTAATCCAAAGCAATACAAGCCTGGAGGATCCAATGAGTCATCTCGGGCCGTCTTTTAGCCAAAAGCTCAAGGGTCAGAGAATTCGGCCCGATCGGATACTAGAACATTGCGGGCAGGGGTGACTTGTCCAGCTCCAGGGCGTATGTCGGGTTATTGAGCATTATGAACCTAGCCGCAATCGCCGATCGGATATACGCTGACCTCTCAGAGGTGGTCGACCCTGGTATGGCCGGCTCCGTTCGACCTCTTCCACCCACCATTTAGCGAAGCTCGTATTGTGGTAGGTGCCGCGGACAACACACTCCAACTCCCTCTCTATCCAAAACGGGCGCCTCAGCCGAACGTAACGATCCACGTTCCCCTCGTAAGCTGCCGTCAAAATCAACAGATCTTTACCCACAGTAAATTCGGGAAGGTCTGTTGGTAAAGGCGAGTATAAGAGTTTAACGTCAGCCGATTCGGGAGAAATAGGAATGAAGTCTACTCCTTCCTCATAGCCAGTGAGGTTATTGTCCTCGGTGATCGTCAACGCTTCAATGTCCGGGTGATTATGCAAGTAAACCGGTCTAGTAAGAAACGACACCGTAATTGTATCTGCGTTAAGAAATGCGGGGCATATGGGGTTCTGGAGATGAATCGAGAGTGTGTAGTCGTCCATGACACGATAGCGGACAGTGTTGGACATTGCAAGTTCACGATACGTATCAACCTTAGCGACATCGGGGTACCAAATGCAGTATGGAATATCCCCCAGATGGTCCATGTCAAAATCTGGGATAATGTCACTCATTATCAGCCGGGCGTTTCTGGCACGGGTGAGTTCGGGATGTTCGCGACTCGCACAGAGCTCGATAACTCTGGGGTCCATGGCGAAGTCCAGCGAGTGCCGGTCGCCCCTCACTGTAGACATTATGTCCCAAGGCCCATGATTCTCTGATTCGGGGTCCCTTAGGGAGCGGGGCAACGCCAATCCCTTATCGCGTTGATGCATTCGCCTTCATCGTAGTAATACGGGGTAGTAGGCGAGCCGTTATCACTACTCGCTTCAGGTGTGCTGGCTACCGTTGTCGTGGCCTTGTGCTTTTTCCAGGCCCTTCTGTCCTACTAGAGCAGTTAGTCATGATGGAAAGCTCGGACGCGGATCAATATCGGTGGCGGAGATTGAAACGGCACGGGCATGGGCGCGAGCTAAATGTGGTATTGTGTCAGGGTGGTTCATCCTCTTGATATCTAGGTGAGGTAGGACTTGGGATTATAAACATCCTCTAGCACTGTCGGCCAAGAATCCTGTTCTATGGATACATAGCTCGTTTAATTGCAGTATTGGATAAATGAGGTCGTCGCCATTATCCACAACCATTTCCCGACTCTGTGCGGGGAGGGGAAAAAAAAAAAAAAAAAAGTCAGAAGAGGATGTCGACACCAATGCTTAAAT
>NJFT01000315.1:0-36771 GCA_002221725.1 Scedosporium boydii | reverse complement strand
ATACTAGGTAGTTAGAAGTATTAAAACTAGGGCTATATTACCTTAGTTCTAGTACTATTGATATAAGTAGAATTGATAGATTTCCCTCTTATAGTCCTAATAGATAGGTTTCTTCTTAAAAATCCCTTTATCTACCTCTTTCTAAGTAGTTGTATATCTCCCTGGGTCCTGAGGATTCTTTCTGTAAAAGAGTAGACTTGGGTATAAGTTAGAGGAAGTCCTAGGGCTCCTTGGATTAGAACCTATGCTGTTAAGTAGGTTTCCTGGGAAGTGCTGAGTCTCTGTATGCTGGAAAAGGCCTCTTTTCTTAGATTTGCACTATTTATTCTGTTTATAATAGTTGGTTTTGGAATACCCTATTCCTTGGCAGCCCTGGACTTTGACATCCTGTTTGCGATGGCATTGAGTGTATCCTGGAGGTCTTCTTCTGTATATTGCTTTATTTTTGATTGGAAAAGCTGAATATAGAATATGAAGATGTTTGGATTTGAAATGGTAGAGGAATATAGGTTTGAAGTTGGTTGGGATGAAATGGCGGTGTGAAATTTTGGGGGTCAGAAAGTTGGGGGGGTCAGCAAGGGGGGTGCTTGACTTAAGGACTTTCGAGTGAAGACTCTATTGCTATAGACTTTCATGCCAACAAAGGTCTAGGTTGAAGAGTGACCTTCATGGCTTTTATAACATGATCTAATATACAGGTAGAGTGAAGGAAATTCCAGGAATCTATGATTTGCAGTATATCCAAAGACTAAGCACAAGCATATCCGCGGGTAGAAATAGTCAACTTCTCAAGCTCGAAGTGTCTTCACGACCGCAACACCAACAGCAAGCCAGGCAGCCAAATCCACCGTTACCATCCGCACAAAGTTGATAGAAAGCCACTCATCCAACGAAGCGTTCGCATCAGGCTCCGAGTCAGGCTTTGCCTCCACCGTCCTCTGCACGCTCGGCGCAATAAGGGGCACAAACAGGAGATGACCGATGGAAAGCGCCGCACCGCCGACGTACCACCAGAAGGAGTCTCTAGCTCGGAGTACGGACCGCTGGGTGTAGAGGTTGGCGATCGAAGTTGAGGACGTGATGGTTAAGCAGCCGAGGACGATCCACACCCCCTTGTGGAAGAAGGTGTTGAAATAGGAAGGGAGGAGGGGCTTGGTGAGTTTGCGGTTTTCGGGGCGGTTCAATATGCTGAGAAAGAAGTGCTGATCCCACGCGTAAAGAAGCGAGCAGGTTGACGATACCAGCGGCGCTGCCCGGAGGACGACGAGAGGGTCGAAGATGAGTCCAGATGCCATGATGAGAACGGGTTTGTGATATGTGTGTGATGGGTGTAATATCTCAGGGAGTGGATGACGCTCGAGAGACAGTTTGGCAGTCTGCCGAGACGGTGTTAATCGCGGAAGAGAAGAGGTGGTTGTATTATAGAGAACCAGGTTCGGTCTGCACTGCAAGGAGAGTGGCGTGACAACACTGATTCGCACTCCGAGATGAATTCGTAATCTTGCTTAGTGCGAAGACAGCAGGGCACGTGATATCATTTAGACATCTTGGACAGGAAGGGATGAATGTGGGCTCTTGAAGGATCGAAGGATCGAAGGATTCGGATTCGGATTCGGACTCGCATTGTCCAGTCAACCTCATCCCCACCGCTAATTAACCCCCACTTGCATCTGGGCTCCATAATCTCGCAGCGCAGATTAGAACAGCCACTCGACTTCAACACAGAATACGAAGTATCAGACAGCATTACAACAATTGAAGTACCTTTGACACTACCTCCTTGAGGGCAATGCTTACATCAGAGAGGTGAACCATTTTGAAGCGATAATGTAATCTCAGACTCCATTGTCGCCCCGGAGCATCCTAAACCCTATGCTAAGATTAAGTATAGTTCTTATATATTAACTACTAAAGAGTCTAGAAAGAATATACTAGCTACTAGGGAAACTTTGTAGCTGATATAAATATGATTGTTCCAGCTCTTCCTGGGCCAGCAGCTGCTCAGTGACTAGTTGGTTGCTTTTGTAGTCAACTGCCCAGTTGCTTCTTGGCAAAAGCGACCACGTGACTTTTCTCTGATCTGCCGCATGATGTGGAATCCCACGATGTGGAATACCATGGCTGTTCTGATGGGTAAGGTGTAATGGGTAATGGGTGGGTGATAGAACCCATGGGCGGGTTGCATTTATCTATAATGGGTTCTGGATTTCTACCACCCACCCATACATTCTCTTAAACAGCCCATGGGTTTTATCTGCTACCCTGCTACCCTTTTTCTTTACCCATGGGCCTGATGGGTCACAGAACCCATGCAGGGGCTTTCCGAGGCCTGGTCCACAGGCACAAGCTGTCCTGAATCCTGATGAGCTACTCAAGCTTCAACGCCTTAGCCAGCAGAGAAAAATATCATGCTCCAATATCCTCTAAGGAGAGAGATGCGGTGACTAAATCGTTATTATCCAACTGTAGAAAGCGCGCTCGCCCGTCAATTTGCGCGTCCCAGCCGGGCGACTCCGATATCCTGCGACGATTGAGAAATCATCACCGCCTTTCATCGGGACCCGCGCTTCCTTTGGCTCTGGAGGCCACAACAAAACGCCTGGTCTTGCAATGGAGTATCTCGGCACTATTGTAAGAGCACGACCTGAGCATATTCAGATTCAATACCGAGCCCGATGCCGTAGTCATCAGTCTCGCTACATGGGTTGAAATTCAGATTCCAAGTTGTCTAAACTCTAAAGCCTATGTACCCAGTGCCGT
The DNA here is from genome assembly GCA_002221725.1 of Scedosporium boydii. Classification (NCBI taxonomy): domain Eukaryota; kingdom Fungi; phylum Ascomycota; class Sordariomycetes; order Microascales; family Microascaceae; genus Scedosporium; species Scedosporium boydii. The sequence goes on along the minus strand of NJFT01000315.1, from coordinate 34,011 downwards.
TTATATTTCTATCCGTACCCGTTCCTCCCCCAAAGCGGTAGCGTCCGTCCCATTCCACAAGCCAACCTTTGCCACCTAATACTTGAACTGCTTGTCATAGTCTGTCAAAGTGAACCGATACTTGACGTCGTTCTTATGCACACGCTCCACTAAATATCATATGTTAACATCAGCCTTCGTGAGGAACTAGAAATGAAAAGAAATGGCAAACACTTACAAGCCTTACCACACCCCTCCTCGCTAAGTGGAATCGTCTCAACCCAGCTCTTAATCCCCTTCTCAGCCGCCAACTTCAACATATCCAACGTCTCCTCTCGGCTACCAAGATGGCTACTTCCTATGAAGCAACCATTACCAAGCAGGCTCTGAGGCCTCACTTTCCAGCCCTCACCCTCGGGGAGGCCAACGGCAACAAATTTGCCGTGGACCCGGAGAAGAGAGAGGTAGGGGCTCAGGTCGAAACCGTCATCACCGCTAGCCGTGGATAGAATAACATCAAATGTCATCTCGTGGGGTTTGTTCCACCCCTCGATGCGGGTCTCGAGGAAGCCGTCGGCGCCCATGGCGAGGGCGTCGGCCTTTTTGCGGTCGGTACGGGAGATGGCCCATGTTTCGGCGCCGAGGGCCTTGCTTAATAGGATGCCAAAGTGGCCAATGCCTCCGCTATAATACAGGAAACGTGATGAGTGGTTAGAACACTGCCCCCCCGGTGGGTTCTCGGACGGAGGGGACGGGAAGGCCTTACATTCCAACAATTCCGACCTTCTTTCCGGGACCGACTCCGTTTCGCACAAGCGGAGAATAAGCAGTTAATCCAGCGCACAGCATAGGCGCCGCAAGCTCAGTCTGAAGGCCCTCTGGGATGGGGAAGGTGAAGTGCTCGTGTGAACGAATATGAGAAGAGTAACCACCCTGCGCGAGAGTGCCGTCGGGGTACACGGCTCCATAGGTATCGAGTTGCTGTTTGCAGTAGGTCTCGTTGCCCTCTTTACAGGTATCGCAGTCGAGGCAGGCGTAGATCTGAGCTCCAACACCGACACGATCACCGACCTTTACCGTGGTGACCTTTGGCCCTACGCGCACAGCTTCGCCGATTATTTCTTGGTGGTAGCTTTTTGTTAGACCAAGGCTTTTTGGTTGGGAGTTCCTCGAGCTGGTTGTGACCTTACCATGTCCAGGGATAATGGGCCAGTTCTTATTTCCCCATCCTCCAGTGACAGTGTGGACGTCGGAACCGCAGACTCCGCAAGCAATGATTTTGACATCTATATCCCGATCGCCAAAGGGCTTTGGTTTAAACTAAATGTCACGTCAGCACTTCTCAGTACGTCTGTATGTAAAGTTACACGGCTTACCTCAAAACGCTTTGGCTGATTCCACTTGTCGGCCGAATAAACAGCAAAGCCTTCAAAGGTGTCAGGATACATTTTTGGGGGGCTAGCAAAGGAAGTTCTCTTCTTTTGAAATGAGCCTCTCGGGGGTGTCGATTTCTAGTTGTTCGTTCTCACGATGACAAACAGGCCTTCCCAGTGATATATTTTTGGGGGGGAAGACGAACAGAACTGATGCTCTTTATCGACCAAATCCCGAGATTTTGCGCCCATGCTTCGACGGAACATATCCACTAGTCGGCTGTATCCACGAAAGTTCTTTCGGGGTCTTATGCGGGGAACAGGAAATGTTGGTGGCTGGCCGACTACCCCCGGTTCTCATGCGGTTGTAAGTGGCCTCTGTGCGTTAGCGTGGTTGACGTAGATCTGATTACGCTGCCTCCTCTGACGCCAAGAGCCGTTCATGGGGCGGGGGCATATGGCTCTGAACATGCCGTGTCTCCGCGCTGGTCTCTTGGGTTACCTTGTCTGTTGGTAGGGAGAAAGCTTAGCGTTGTGCTCTGCAGTTAGTTTATACTATGGAGATGTGCGGATCACTCCCGTGTCCGAGAGTGGACTGTTGCCGTTATATCCGCACGTGCATATTTAGTTTTTCTATGTGGAGACCCTTGGGGGTGACAATATTGCGATATCAGGTTGAACGGCATGAGCCCTCCCCAGGATTCTGGTCAGACCAACGCTTGTCCTTTACATAGACTCTAACGCCATTCGTACCTAACACTACCAAAACAAGATTTTTTCTTTTCTTTTTTTCCCTTTTTGTCTTTTTCAGCTAATTGCCACTACCGTTCATCAAGCCAGAGATTAGATCGGTGACAGTTTCCCGGAAAGAATGATACTCAATCCCAAGGTCCTTCGCCGCCGTCTCGCCATCCAGACCATACGACTCATCAATAACCTGCTCCTCAGGCTCCACACCCTTTAAGCTCTCAAAGCAATCCACCATAATGTGTGCAGCCTTCCCATACGAGAACCGCTCTGGCGATGCTAGCGTATATCGCCTTCCTCCAACCTCAGGTCGTAGCAGTGCTTCAACATGAGCCTGGGCTAAATCCCGAACATCGATCCAGAAAGGAACTCGTGATACTGGGAGGGGCTTGGTTCCCTTAGCGATACTCCACAGGTTGGCGTTAGACTCGTTTAGATCATCGACGTTGTTGATAGGATGTACAATCGGGCCAAATGTCATAGGAGGGCAGAGCGTAACAATGTCAAAAGTCGGTTTCTCCTTGTTCCCTTTGATGAAGTTCCAAGCCTCAAGCTCGGCAAACTTCTTAGAGCCACGGTAAGCAATAAACGCAGGGGTAGAGCTGTCAATAGACTCTTTGTAGGTTATGGGGTTCCAATCTGCCCCAGTGTAAGTAAAGTATGGCGGGGCCTTGCGATTGCCATCAAGTACTGAAGCAAAGGAAGAGGTGATGACCACACGTGTAATTTCAGGGTTCACCATAGATGCCTGTAGGATAGCACGAACACCCCGGATAGCTGGGAGAACAAGTTCCTTTTCGTTGTCCTTGGCAGCATAATTCAACGGCTGTAATATACATATATGTACTATGTTAGTCTATCATACAATACATAGGGTGCAAGGGAGGAGTGGGGATGGAGGCATACGCTCGCTGTGTGGATGATCCCGCCTACACCCTCAACAGCACTGGTAAAGTCGGCAGACTTTTCAAAGTCGGAAATTGGTATAAACTCAAGCTGGCCCTTATACTGTGGTCGCGCGTCGATCATGGCCTGACCTTTAGCCAGTGACCGTGTGGTGCCTCGCACCTTCAGGCCCCGGGAGAGGAGATTGTCAACGATGTGGGCCCCGATGAATCCAGTGGCACCTGTGACGAGAATTGGTTTTCTGCTAATTTCGTTAGGGACAGGGTGGCAATTCAATTGCTTATCATATCGACCGGAGAGCGGTAATGGATTTCTGGTGTCTAGATTGCTACCTACGAGCTGGTGGTCATCATGACGGTTTTCGATTTTCTGGGGGGAGGGGGTTTGGCTTTGTGGACAAAAGAGAGCCGAAAGACTTGATGCTTTTTGAGGAATGTCGAATGAAGAGGGAGCACTTGGCCTATTGGGTGGAGGTGGTGTGAGGCTGTTCGGAGGTGAGACCCGAAACGAGCTGTTGGTGGTGGGCGTAGAGATCACTCTAATATTGATCTCGTCTGGGCCGGTAATAAATGTTGACGGCGAGAAGATAGGGTTCCGCAGATACGCGACGGCTGTCCCCGAACGTGATGGTTTTCGATGCCAATTGAAAATGGAGGAGTGGAGTTGGCCTTGGGTTCTTTCCCCGCACCAGTTCCTTCCCCTCGGCTTCTGCTGCCGCCGATACGCTACCCTTGTCTTTCTGGGTCGGTCAAGGAACCACTCCTGTCTTGCTGTTCCGTCGTCCCGCTACGTGGATAGAAGTTTAGAAGGCATGCGGCTCATCTTGCCGTTCATCCCCGCATACCCTGCTAGTCTCTTTCTTACAGCCACTCATGAACGAGATGTGCTTGAAGACCGACCCAAACTACCGGACACTGTAGGCAAATTAGGACTAACTCGGTCCCCAATAATGAACACTAGCATGCGACCGGCAGTCTTTGGTGCTGGGGCCCTACGAAAACGAGGAGGATGCTAAAGCTGTCGATCCGGGGTCTCGGTCGCCCCTCGGCTCTGAGAATTTTCCTCGCTCGACAGCCAAGGGGGGAAGCTCAGGGGAGACAGATGCTCTTCACCTCTCTGCACTCCACATAGAGACAGACGACCACAACTCGATCGATCGATAATCGTAAAATGAAGCATTGGGTGGCTCATCCATCCCCGGACTCCTAATTTCCATCTCCACGCTCAGGGTACCACTCCCCGTCTTTCTCCACACACTCCATCTCCGCATACGGACCCCATGGGGTCTCATGCTTGATTTAGCGAAGAATTTGAGTTCGAATTAGGAAAGGGCTCGAATACTCCTTGTTCTGGTCTCATGCAGGTGTCGCCTGTCAGGAGGGCGAAACTGAAGCAAATCCCTGTCTACACCATCACATCGTCGTATGTGAGAGCCGTTGTTGTTGGACACAGATATATCTATATATTCGTTCAAGTTTGTACCTTTCCGTCGGAGCTCTCTCAACGCAAACAGGATAAGGGTTTAAAACTCCCATCCACACTTTGTTCTTTCAAATTCCTCCCCAAGCATCCATTCGCAAGCGCATATCTTCTCTGTCTATTAGCCACAATTGCCACCATGCTCAGGCTCAGCGAGCGCTTCAGCGGCACGACGCTGATCGTGCTCATCACTTTGGCGAATGCCAGTACGTTTCATATTTCATACCCTGCGAGTACCAGGTCTCCACAACACCTGTCGAACGCCTGTCTAACCTCTCACCTTTCCTAGCTTCCATGTCATGGTTCGGCTACGATCAGGGGGTGTTCTCGGGCGTCCTGATCTCCAAGGACTTTAAAAAATGGTTTCCAGAGACAAACAAGGCGAATGTATCGGGTATCACGTCCAGCTGCTTCGCTGTAAGTAGTAGCGCAGTCCGATCTTTGCCCTGGAGTGGGCTTCATATTGTTCACAACGATCATCTCGCTAATTGCCCCTATTCTCATTAGCTTGGAGCCTTATTCGGGGCCATTTTTGCCTTCGCGCTGGGAGATAAACTCGGAAGACGTAAGACAGTCGCGGTGGGATTGACGACCAACTTCATCGGTGCCCTGCTACAGATCGTTTCCTGGCACCTCCCCCAGATGATTATCGGCCGAATAATCAACGGGTTCGGAATGGGTAAGCTATTTTTGCTATAGTCCACCACCATCTATGAATTCCATCGTCGCGAAAGACATATTAACGCTTGTAATCCCGACCTACATAGGCGTTTCCTCGTCCACATGCCCAGTATTTCAAGCCGAATGCTCCAAGCCTCGCATCCGAGGCAAACTCGTCGTTGTCGGCTCTCTCTGCAACACTGCCGCCTTTTGTCTCGCGAATTGGATGAATTATGGACTCTTTTTCCACTCTGGGCCCTTGCAATGGCGCTTCCCCCTTGGATTTCAGCTTCTTTTCCCCATCGTCGTTGCGTCCGCCCTCCTATGCGTCCCGGAATCTCCGAGGTGGCTTATGCTCAAGGACCGCCATGAAGACGCTCGCAAGGTAATTGCTCGTCTTCATGGAAAGGACACGCCTCTTGATCATCCGGAAGTCGCAGCCGAGTTCCTCTCTATTCAAGGTTCAATCGAGCTCGAAAGGAAGGATAGGGTCCCCGTCATGGATGTTCTCCAAGGCCGAGACAAGACCCAGACCTTCCGCCGATTGTTGCTTTCTTGCGGTACCCAGTTTATGCAGCAATTCAGCGGTGTGAACGCTCTTGGATACTACCTTCCTACCCTTCTCCAGCAGAGCGTTGGCTATGATGAGCAGACAAGCCGACTCCTGACTGGCGTTAATGGAACCATTTACCTAGGTGCCGCTTTCTGCTGTTTGCTCCTTATTGACAACTTTGGCCGTCGCAAGTAAGTGAAGCCGCATTGCTGAGACTTCCAGAAGGTAGATATGGCACTAACCCTTGCATTACAGAATGATGTTATACGGTGCTTTTACAATGGGCTCTTGTTATCTTATTGCATCTCTCTGCCTCAAGGCTGCCCAGAGTGATGAATCCAAGGAGGCCACTGTAGGTGCCCATTCACCGAAAGCACACATCCTATGGTAGGCCTAAATACTAACACCATCACAGCTGGGCCGAGTTGTAACGGCAATGTTCTTCCTCTACTACTTCTTTTACGGAACCAGTTTTGCCAAGGTCGCTTGGGTATATAACTCCGAAATCAACTCCATCGGCTGGCGAACCAGGGGTGCAGCGGCGGCCACAGCCACCAACTGGCTGGGCGGCTTTATTGTCACACAATTCACCAAAGTTGGTGTCGACAACCTCAAATGGGGATTCTATCTTAGTAAGTTGCAACCCCTACTCGGAATAGGATTCTCCAAAGAAAGGAAGCACAACAGCATTTGTGTCTGACTGTAGTTAGTCTTCGCTATCATCTGCTGGGCGTACTTCCCTGTTGTCTACCTCCTTTACCCAGAGACCACTCGTCGAACCCTCGAGGATATGGACCAGATCTTCATCCAGAACCCCTCCATCTTCGTCTGCGGAAAGCCCGATCTTACGCAGCGTGAGAGACCTCTTGCCTTCATCGAGGCCGAAGAGCGAAGGATTGCCGGCGCTGCTGAAGGCAAGCAGAGTGAGAGCTCTGAGCACGTGGAGGGGCGTGTCTAAATGACCGGTGGATGGAATGATAGGAGATTAAGGGGGCAACCTAAATCTCCTGACGGTTCCCATTCCCTTTTCCACCTTCTGTTATACGAAGTAGATAATAGTTTATGGCCGCCCAGCTCCACTTTTCGGTCTTAGGTACAGACCGAGCCAGCATACTTGTCTTTTTAAATTTCGAGTTTTTCTTCTCCACAAGTCCGGTACAAAAAGCCCGGCAAAGCATGTATTAATACCCAGCACTTTTCGAGCTTGTCTTCCATATTCTATAACTTTTACATGGTTCGAGAGGTTACTTCGTAGTCTTCATAACCAGGGATTATTACGAAAAATTGCGTCTACAGACTCCTTCTCCCCCAACCACCCAATCATCAGCCGATCAATGGCACTACATCGTCGCAGTGTAAATCGGGGCAGGTGAGAGAGCACAGGGTGAGACTTGGGTCCAGCTCTAACCAAATCCGGGTTCGGGTGAACTTAGCCCGAATTTACGTCGACGTGTCGATGTAACCCCCAAGATCCGGCATTGCCCAACTCCCCAGGTTTTCTCTTCCTCCTCCCCCCGACGGCTTCTCGTGCCGCCTGAGACCTTGCATATCACTATCTCTTATCTTCAGTCTCCGCAGAATACTTGTAGCCATGAGCTTTAATCGGAAAAGAGTAGCTCTGGCTTGCTCGTTTTGCCGTCACCGGTAAGTGATCCCCACTGGGCGGTTAACCGGGCCTTTTTAGATTGGGGGTATTACTCAACGCCACTGTCCTCTCTCTAGTGCTAACTTGAAACCCTCAGGAAACGCCGTTGCGATGCCGAAAAGCCAAGATGCAGGAATTGTCTCGAGGCCGAGGTGGAGTGTCACTATGATGAGATGCCATCCCAGAGGTATGTGTAATAATAACATTTCCAGCACATTTTACTGGCCATAGATATCAACCGTCAAGATATTTCAATATTTCAGGATTGATACATCTGGAGGCACGAGAGAGATCCTGAATAAACTCCGACACATTGAGTCCGTACTAGACCTCAACACCCGTGCCGTGGACGCCTTATCGTCCGAACTTCAACTTCGATCCGCCCAGGAAGATGTTCGAGGGACTTCGCCAAATAGCCACACCTCCTCCGTACCTGGGGTTTGCACCCGCCTCAACGTTCCACTTACGCCATGGCCCTCCCAGCCCTACGACCGACAGCCAGACGACGTCTCTGCACTACCTCCGCTTGATATCCCGCACAAACACAAGACTTCGTCTAGCTACCTTCTAGGCCTTCCAGCTATGAAAGCTCTTGTGGGCGACTACCCAAATGACCTATTCTTCCTCCTCGAATCGAAGAATCCGCTCCCACCCCAATTATCCTTCGAATCTCTTCCTTCTCCGGCGCCACCGATTCACGTTGATCGGGAAACCGCCGACTGCCTCGTCAACAGTTTCTTCGCCACGGCACACTCCAACCACCCGGTTCTCGACGAGGAGTCATTCCGCAGGATATATCTCGCATTCCTTGATCGCGGTGTAGATTCGAGCGTTGAGTCTGCCATGTGCCTCTCCGTCCTCGCGGTCGGCGCGGCTGCGATAGCGTCACCTGAGACGAGGGACTTTTCTACGTCGCCTCCCGGAATGGAATTCATGCAGCACGCCATGCCGGCATTGCTATCGCTATCGTCTTGGTCGGTTTCGTACAGTGTTCCTTTAGCCCAAACTTTGGTGCTCGCGAGCATTTATTTTGCGTACATCGTTCGGCCATTGCAAAGTTGGAGGTTGATCCATTCCGCTTGCACCTTTCTACAGTTCAAACTGTCAGGGTGCGCCAGATTTCCTCCTTTGTGATGTCCTCGCTTTATTTTATTTGCTCCCGAGATGGGGGGCGGGCTAACGTATAACCTAGTTTTGACTTTGATGCCCGTGATGAAAGCGCAGAATCCCGTGAAAGTACCCTCCGGCTAATCTGGTCCTCATTCCTCGTCGAATGCGACCGTCTCGCCGAGCTCGAACTTCCTCGGAGCGGCTTGCAACAGCTTATCGACGAGACACCATTGCCCTCCTGCAGCAACCTCGGCGGGATGATACACACCTGCTTCTTAGCCGAAACTTCCATCCGCCGGCTCCTCAATCGTATTCACAACTCCCTCTACCCTAGCCGAAAAAGGTACGTTCTAACTCTGTCATCCACATCCCTGATGGCTCCCGAAGAGTTTTCGACTCAAGAGATATCTTCCATGATGGGGGTATGCGACGAGCTCCAAAGGCAGCTCGATTTGTGGTACGCGTCCATACCAGAGGCCTATCGACCTTCCTTGGTCGTGGGCCCAGCAGCGAACGATCGCGAGGCGGTTTTGAGGATTCGTTACTTTGCTGCGCGGCACATCATCTACCGTCCATTTGTGCTGAATATTTCCATGAATCCCGGACCGCATCCGGAGTCAATCATAGAAAAGGCGGCTCTTAGTATCGAAAGCTGCCGGTTGTATCTGCGGCACGCAACGGTTATCCTCCAAAAACCGAGCCCGTACACGTGGACGTTTTCTCTGTCGTAAGTTTCCTCTCACGAGTAAAAAGATATGAGAGACACAAAACTTCGGAGAATGCTAATGATGCGGAAATGTAGATCCCTCGGCGCCGTCATCGTCTTAACTCTTTCGTCGCTTAGTCCAGTCTTGAAGCACCTAGTTCCAGACATTGATGAATTACAAACTTTGGCCATTCAAAATATACGGCCCTGGGCAATCTCCAGTCTAGGTACAGTCGTCACAATCCTAGAAGACATGCAAAGGAAGCAAAGGATCTTGTCATGTATCCAATAAATGAAACAACAAGTCTAGAAGTTGCAATGAAACCGACGTCTTACACGTAGAATTTGTCCTGTGTATCTTTCTTAAAAAATCAACCTCCCTATAGCTCCCCGCCGGTAGGCTGATTGATAATCTTCAAGCCAACCTCAGACCTCCAAAAGCTGCCAGTAGGATATATGTACTTCTCCAACGCCTCGTCAGTGTACCCAATAGAGTATCCAGGAGCCAGGGGAGTTTCATAATAGGCATTGAGGATCCTACTTGGATGGCGAAGATTTTCACGGAAGCTATCGGCATACTCAAGCATGGACTTGCGGCCGGTGATCGCCACATAGTCGATAAGGCTGAGGTGCGAGGTAAGTTCGGTAAGGCCCATGGCACCATTATGTGGAACACAGGGGACGTCGAACTTGGAGGCCATGAGCATGACGGCCTGCGTTAGGATACTGTTAGTGTGCTGGAGGCTCTAGGAGGGTTTGCTTTTCCAAGCCTGCGCTACGAGGTTCCTTACCAAGCATTCGTTAACACTTCCGAGTCTGACAGCATCGATTTGGCAGACATCAATGGCATCAGCTTGGAGAAGTTGCTTGAATGTGACGCGATTCTGGGCTGCCTCTCCAGTGGCGACACCAACGCCGAATGGCTTGAGAGCTTTCCGGATGGCAGCGTGGCCGAGGACATCGTCAGGATTCGTTGGTTCTGTTAATCGTATAAAAGTCAGCCCCTGCATTCCTGTTGATGGGGGTTTCTAAATACACTCCCTTACCCTCAATGAAAACCGGCTGAAACTCAACCAGCTGCTTCATGTATTCGATAGCTTCAGGAACGCTCCATACCTACCCAATTTATATTAATATGAGCCCACCTTCAATCCGAAAGAAGAAGAAAAACTCAGAAACGTACCTGATTTGCATCAATCATCAACTGGAATCCCTTATCATACCCTATCACCGACCTCACAGTCGCCAACTTGGCTCTGTCCGCCTCCACATCAGACCCGACCTTGAACTTAAAAACCTTATACCCCATCTTAATCTCCTCATCTAGCACCTCCCGCATCTTGTCCCCGGACAATGCCATCCAGCCGGGGCTGGTCGAGTATGCAGGAACGGCGACGTTCCCGAACGCTTCAGTTAACCTCTGTTCCTTCTCCTCCTGCGCCTTCTTTAGCATCTCGATAGCTTCCTCGGGGGTGATGGCGTCGGTGATGTACCGGAAGTCAATGCACCGCACGATCTCTTCGGGTGTCATATCACAGACAATCTGCCACACAGGCTTGCGAAGAATCTTGCCCCAGAGGTCCCACACGCCGTTCATGACTCCAGCCATGGCGAGGTGCGTTACGCTTTTTTCGGGACCGACCCACCGATATTGGGAATCGGAAACCATGTAACGCCAGGTCTTGCCCATGTTGCGGGTGAGCTCGTGCATAGTCTTTCCCACGACACGCTTGGCGAAGGTTTCGAGGCACATGCAGATAAGCTCGTTGCCTCGGCCGTTGCTGAACGCCTGTCGTTGAAGACAAATTATTTTGTTAGTCCCGGAGCTTTGGGGAATGTCAGGCGAAACAGGATTCTAGAAAAACGTACAATTCCCTCCCCTATGAGGCCGGTATGGTTTGTGATGAGCTGAATATAAGGCTGGGATCCATTGGTGCCGACGTGCATCGCGTCGGAGCCGACACCGTTCAAGCTTGTCGGAAAGCGAAGGTCGATTACCTTGAAGTCAACAATCTTGACATCTTCAACCGTCGGGCCTGGCACCGTCATCTTGGCTATAATTACTTTAGGAATGGGAAACGAGGGAAGATGAATTTGAAAATGTAATGGAATGATAGTCAAGGTCGTCTGAAGGGTTGGAGGTCTCTGAGGGTAATGGCTTCTCTGAGACACACGACGCAACGTTTATGACAATGACAAGAAGAGTAGATTTAAAATCAGCAAGCTTGCCAAATTTAAGCTGTCATCCGGAGAATCAACCGGGTCCGAACATCCGTTGAAGGATAAGCTCCAGAACCACAAGGGTTACTCTAGGGTACGGACTACAAGCCTTGGAAAGCGAAGGCTCCCCAGTCAAACTAAGGACGAAGTGCATCTCTCGTAAAGAGACCCGATTATTGGGATCTAGACTCATGAGCTAACAGAAGTCGAGACTGGGGTAGACTACCACGATCTCTCATTCCCGCCTCCCCCCGCGTGGTAATCAAAATGGGGAACGGGGTATTGTGCATTCATTCCTGCTCCGCCAGGGAAAGTAAGTGGATGTCATCTCCGAATCTCCGATTTGGAAAGAGCTAGCGAATTGTGTGAGGTGGGTCGTTTCCAGGGTCTTTGATATCACGGAAGTCCTGCCGCCTATCCCCGTTGACCGGCGGTCAAAATTTAGTCTTGGCGGTGTGCCAGCTTTGCCGCTTTTCCCCATGGCGCCCCATCTAGGGGAATGTGGGCCGGTCTGCTAGATTCAGAGCCGAATGACCGCCTAATGCCCCGTGGAAGCGCGATCCACTTCCATCATACGATGAATATAGTTCTATGCAGGATCATGGCCGGGAGTTGCCACCGGGCTTGGGGTAAGCGAATGTGGCCCAGCCAAACGCGCCTCACACAGCTTCGAAAGTTGAGGAGGCTTCAAAGCTCGGGAGCTTTCCGAGAGAAAGGAAGCTGTTTGCCAATTTTGCTCCCACGCAGGTTTACCGCAATTTATTCAGGATCCTTCACTAAGCTGAAGTTCAGCAACTACAAACATTACACTCGCAATTCATCCCTCGCCATCTCATATTCTGAAGCTCGACCATGCCTCAACAGCTCCTCCCAGGTATATATGCACCGACACAGGTCTTTTACCACCCTGAGACCCAAGACCTCGACGCGGATGCCATCGCAAAGCACGCCGTCCGTCTCGCACGCGCCGGCGTAGTGGGTATCGTCACAAACGGCTCAAACGGTGAATCCGTCTACCTCACTCCCGAAGAGCGGGCTCAAGTTACCCGCGTCACTCGCAGTGCTCTCGATTCCGCGGGTTTCAACAAAACAAGCCTCATTGTCGGAGCATCTGAACAATCCGTCAGAGGTACTCTGAGGCTCTGTGAGGCTGCTGCAAGGGAGGGGGCCGATGCCGTGCTACTCATGGTACCGTCATTCTTCAAATGGGCGATGGATGGGCCGACGATCGAGCGCTACTTTACCAAAGTCGCCGACGAGAGCCCTCTACCTGTTATCATCTACAATTACCCCGGCGCTGTGTCAGGAATCGACATTGATTCGGATACTCTCATCAGGCTGGCGGAACATCCTAATATCGTTGGGACAAAGTTCACTTGCGGAAACGTGGGTAAGCTCGCTCGTGTCGCCAGCGTAACTCAATCCGTATCGGAGCTCTTCCCCAAGCGCGAGGCTGAGGCGTCATCGCCGCCCCCGTATTTCTCTTTCGCCGGCGTCGCGGACTTCATTGCCTCGTCCGTTTGGGTCGGCGGTAGCGGTGCCATAGTAGGGGCGGCGAATGTTTTCCCTAGGGCCTGCGTGAATGTGTATAACCTCGCCGTGGCCGAAAAGTTCAAGGAGGCGATGAAGGCTCAGCAGGATCTTGCGAGGGCCGATTGGTCACTGACGAAGCGGGCGATTCCGGGATTCAAGGCGATATTGGACAAGTTTCACGGGTACGGTGGGAAGCCGAGGGAGCCAATGCAAGGTCTCTCTGAGGAGTCGGCGGGGATTCTTTGCGAGGAGATTGCGTGGATGATGGATATTGAGAACAGTCTTTGCGATAGCAACTAGTAAATAACCCCTGCGCAGGAAAGTAGAGTGATAGTGGAAATCTTTCTTGCTAGAGCCTAGTTTGTCTTAGTCTACATTCTCCGTCTTCGAAAACTATTACATCGTGGCCGATCGAGCTGAGTATGATCGTACTGGGGCATTGATGGGATGGCGACGGCTAGCAGCGCACTACAATACCATGTAAAAATTCGAAAAAGAAAGGCCCTTTTCACCCTCTCCTAAGTTGGCATACTGAATTGACCTGACTATTATTGAGTTTGAGTGCCAAATTGCCCATTGGGCGACGAGCTGCGCATGACTACTTGTTAAGAAACAAGAGTATATTTCCTCGTTCCCTCGTATCTATACACCATAGCTTAGGTCTAGGATAGGGTCATGGGCCTGCTTAATAGGGCAAGTGAGGCAGTCAAGCAATGCGCAGGGTGGTGGGTGTAGTAGTGTGCATATAAATGTAGAGTGTAAGTGTTACTTGGATTAACTACTGGAGAGTCCTGATTCCTGAAGGACAAATTAGATATGTGGCAAAACCCGTAGTTTATATAGACGTTTCCCTTCCAAGCTCTCCTGGGTGATCGGAGTTTCTCGACCAGCGATCGGAACTAATCACTGGGTGATCGGAGTGATCATAGGGGTGATCACCACCGATCGCATTCGTTGACTTCCAATCGCCGTCTTATGCGTCTGGACATCCGGCCCCCTTACCTCGACGACAAAGTTGAGCGCCACGGGAAGATATTCCGGCGTGTAGGGGATAACACGGCCTGATAGCTCCTCTCGCACCATTCAAGCCAACTGTTCAGGCCGTGCGCTGTGGAATAGATATCTGGATTCGCTGTAACAGTCGGAGATGCCGCTGAAGATGCAGCAACGGTAGCTGGAGAGGAAGTTGAAGGTGAGTAGCCACTTTATATATATATATTGACGTCAAACCCTAACCATTGACTAGTAGACGTCCAAGATGGTGCCGCAGGTGCCGCTCGCGTTGGTATTGTAAAGAAGCGAAGTGTTCTTGCTAATCCTTAATTGAGTCTGGTGAGATTCTGTCGAGTGATGTGAATTGGTAAAGCTGGGGCGTGTGTGGGCCCCACCCTCGACAGAGGATTTGACGGGTGTTGGCCCCCTTGCTTTTTCCCTCCTAATATGGGAAGGACTGCATTGGAATAAAACGTAGTATTGTTCCTGAAGACAATGCACGGGCCTGACGTCTGGTAACCGTTCAAATCTTTATCGCTATCAATTCCCTCTTAAGATGCAGCTCTCATTTGTTTTGTTCCTGTATTGCCGTTACTCCCTACTGTCGTGGCTCCACCAGTTCTCTCACCTCCATATGGCGATCTTCGATCTTTGCAATCCCGTCTCTTTACTACTCAGCAGTGAGATCCCATAGTGGGACCTCCTACCCTACCCAGCAAAACCGGTGCCACCAACGCTTCGTAATTGATTAAAGTCACTACTGGTGCGCCGACTAATGCAGCTACCATAGTTAGAGTTAGGGAGGCGGTTAAAGTCTACCTAGGATTGCTAATTATCAATTATCTCACTACAATATTTCCTGCTAAAGACTAGGCTTTTCTCTACGAGGTATGATGATCTTTGCCGATCGGAAAGTGGCAAGCAATTTCTTGGCTTTTTGCTAAGCCTATCCTTCCTTTTTCCACTTTCCACACCGACAAGCCTACATCCTCACGGCGAAGTTCTATTGCGCTGTCGATTCCAAATGCTTGACCCTCGTCGTCGGGCAATGCTCACTCTGGATTCGGACTAGGGATTGATACTCTTGTCAAATTTATATGTGCCTAATATCATACAAACCCTCGTCCTATACCCACCCCAATACAAATTATGCGATTCGTTTCGCTTTACCGGCGGTCGGCGAAGATGAACTTGGTCGTCAACGTCCGTAGGTCCCTAAACGTCCAAAATACCGAATAGCCGTCAA
This sequence comes from Scedosporium boydii, assembly GCA_002221725.1. Lineage (NCBI taxonomy): Eukaryota > Fungi > Ascomycota > Sordariomycetes > Microascales > Microascaceae > Scedosporium > Scedosporium boydii. The sequence continues at coordinate 18,861 of NJFT01000315.1, read as the reverse complement.
TCTCATCGACAGTCCAGGGTCCGAAACCAATCTCCTCGCGAACCTTCCGAGCCAGATCTGGAAAACGGTCCCCGGGATTCTCCCAGAGATTCAAAATGGCCCGGAAATTCTCGAAGCCAGTTTGATGCCAGAGCCGTAACATGATGCGCGCAGTTTGGGCCTGAATGCTGACGAGCAGCGACATGCGGTCGAGTAATTGCCGGGGGCAAATGAAGGTGCTACGAGCGAGGGTGCACAGAAAGAGCAAGACGCCCGGGACGGGTCGTAGGGCTATCAACCTGCCCAAGGTGTCTGCGCGTTCGAGGACGTAGCTGTAAAATGATAGCAGAAGGAGGCTCGATAAACAGTGGATGACCACCGACTTGGGGGTAGCCGGGAGGTCATCACGAGTGTCCAGAAGCGACGGCTCTAAGCAGACCTGCCAAAGGAGACACTCATACTCCAGCTTCGACCAGGCCGACGCAGTGTCGGGCTGGACGCCCTCCACTTCCATGGCCATGCGGCGCTGGTCGAACTCGGCGGCGTGCCTTGAGAGGCGAAGGTAATGGTGACCAAAAGTGGCCGGATCAAGTGTTTCAGCGTAGCTTTGTAGGATCTTGGCTGGTAGGTGAAGCGGCCGATGGGAGTGGCCAGCAAAGCGTCTCCAGATGTTAGTGAGGAGAGCACCGGATAGAACCGGGGGTGGTACCGGGACTGCAGCAATTGCGAATTCATGCTCGACGGTATCGAGAACCTGCGCGTTTTACGGTTATTAACTGGGTAGTGGGCACATTGAAAAGCGGGAAAACGTGCCTTTTGGAGAAGCGAGTCGTCATAGTTCACGAACGGGCACAGGAGGAGAATCCCCGCAATTAGCGACATGGACGGTCGGCTTTGGTGCAGAGCCGACGCCAGTCGTTCTGTATGTAGAGAAATATCCTCGAGCTCTCTCATCGAGTTCAAAGACAAGTGGCAAGCTAGGTCGATGCAGTGTTTGAAATCTGGATCTCGGCCACGCTCGCCCTCCTCCAGCATCTCCGAGGTAACGAAAGGCCAGAACGGATGGACATCTCGCCAATACTGCTCACTCATCGATAAACGGCCATTATGGCGGTCGTCAGCGGAATCTCTCAGTTGGAATAGGCGCTTGTTGGCCATGTCAGGCCGGCCGGCGAGCCGCAGTTGGCAATCGCCTGCCTTTAGATTGGTCGCATCAGCGTCACGGTCGTTATTCACGCTATCATGCCCGGTTTCGGGAACTTTCAAAGCGACTGCTTTCATGCGGGCTGCAATCCGCTTGGATGTCTGCCGCCGCTTAAGGCTGGGGACGCGGAGGCTGAATGCGCACGGCAGGTCGAGGTGCTCACAGTCAGAGCACCGGGCTGAGGCCGGTGGCACCACGCATTTCTTTTTCCGATGGCGGCAGTAGTCACACGACTTGAACATGATACGATAGAGTGGTGGGGCGGCGCCAGAATCCCGGGTCTCAACTTGGAGTGCTCGTCGGACGGAGAGAAGCGGGAAGAAGGGCGGGACAAAAGGCGGAAAAAATGTCGGGGAAAGGGGCTGGGGAAAATGCGGGGAAGATGCAGGGCTCCACGTGCATTGCCTATTGAGTTGCATGGATCCGGGGTATCTCCAGCACGAACCTGGCAGCTCGGCATCGGCAGTGATGTATTGTTAGTAGTATCGCATTTTTCAAAAGAGAAGATTTGTTCCATACCCTCTCAGATGTTCCCTTTATTCGTATCCGGAGGTCACGCCCGTAGGGATGGCCTGAATGGTGCCAATATACCTCGGTACATTTTCCCCATATTTTAGAGGTGATGCAGGGGTGGTGTTGGTGAAGTTGTCGGTGCCCGTGGGAGCAAGTAGTTGTACAAGGCATCTTCATTTTAATAGTAGGCCCTAAGTCCCCATTAAGACGCTCGACTCTGCATGCGGTGGCATCACAGAAGTGGCAACGCTGCCAAGGGTCTCCCACCAAGCTGAAGGAGTAACGAACTGGACGAAGCTCTCCCCAGATTTCGCCAATCATCACCTAGTCTTGGCATAACCGTAAGGTATTTATATCGACCACATTCCGAGCTTGAAGAATTGTCTTACCGGTTGAGGGCCTGCCTACGCCTCAAGCCTTGCCTGAGAGAGCGCCCACTCTTATTCTTCTTTTTCCCCCCTTCATCTGAAGTATAAGATTAGATCTCCGCTGTCTTGTTTCTCTTCTCCTGAGTTCGACTCGGCATTTTCACTGCACCCGACCTGCAAAAACCACCTGCACCATGCTCATCAAGCTGGAGATTCTCTTGGCCGTCCATACCGTAGGCTCCGTCGCCCTGTCAGGGGAGGCTCGGGCCATGATGGAGGATTCAATGGCCTGGATGGACAAGTTCTATGATCCGAGACTCAGTCAGCTTTACGATCTCGAGTCTAAGGCAGCTATGAACCACGAGACGCTGACTTCGGCTTGGTATGCCGTCGGTCTTCTAGCACGTAACGGGAACCAAGGGAAAGACGTTTCCGAAGCTGAGTCCATCATCTCCTACATCATCGCCGATCAACACGATGATCCCGCAGACCTGTGGTATGGCGGCTACACCAGGGAGCCCGAGGAGCCTGACGTCGGTACGGCCGTGTACCCGGCTAGGGCGTACGGCTCTTGGGACCCTAACTGGAGAGGCTTCGTCGGCCTAAGCTTCATCACCATGTACGAGGATTTCGGCCATCTTCTGTCCCAGCCGCTCAAGGACTTGATGCTGGAGAGTCTCTACAACTGCAGCGTTGGCGACTCATACCGTGAGGGAGGCGTCAACAACGATAACCTCTACCCGGCCTACAGTAATCCGGCGATCATGCGTGCTATCGGGACTGGCTGGACCGGCCGCCACACTGGCGACAACAACATGACGAAAGCCGGAGAGGACTACGCTAAGAGGATCATTGAACTGTGGGACATCCATGAGACCCTCTCCGAGTTCAACTCAGCCACCTACACTGGTATCTCCCTCTTTGGCCTCACCCTCTGGTGCAAGTACATGCCCGAGGACTCCATCATGGCCCAGCGCGGCCCAGACATGCTCCGCGGCGTCTGGAATACCACCTCCCAGCTCTGGCACGCGAACATGCGCAACCTCGCCGGACCCTGGGACCGCTCCTACAGCTTCGACATGACTATCCACCTCGGCCACCTTTCACTGTTCCTCGCTCCCATCATCGGCAGGAGGGAAGCCGGACTCCATCAATATCCAGAGATTATGAGCCACGCCCGCGACTGGGCATGGGCCCCGCTCATCGCTGTACACTCTGAGTTCCACAACTCCCTGTTATCAGATGAGCTGAAGAACTCTCTCAAGACGTTTGGCGGCGAGAGGACCTGGAAGGGCCAGGCGTACTATCCGCCCTACGACCTGGAATCGAGGAACATTAGCGTTTGGATGGGCGAGAAGCTGATGATTGGCGCCCAGTCCTACCGCACCAGGAGCAAGAATGGGCCGTCTAATAATAACGGGCAATTTCACCCTGCCGTTGTTCAGTGGATGTACGGTGACGGCAAGATCGGTTGGCTCTCTGTATGTTGTACCCCAGCCATCACTTTTTTACCACCAACTTAGGAGTCGAGCACAGAAAACAAAATTATTCGCTAACACCCGCGTTTAGCTTCGATCCAGCCAAGCCCACATGAAGGCCGAGGTCCGCCCCAACCGCCTCAAGCTCACCTACCCCGACGGCGGCGCCAACTCTGTCTTTACCTTTTTCGTCTCCCCGTCATTGCGCCAGCCCAATGTCAACACTTGGGGCGACATCCAGGGGGTTTCTATCACAGTCTCTGGGAACGTGGATGAGAAGTACGACTTGAAGTTCGCCGGGCGCTACGGTGGTTCCGCTGGGCCCTACTACGACCACAACTACTGGCGCTTTGAACACAAGATGCCTGCGGGGTTCGAGGGCACGCCGGAGTTGATCATTGACTTTGCCTCCGAAGAGTGAGCGAGGGTAAGAATTAAAGCAAGGTGATGGATTGGTGCTAGACAAGTTGAGTCATATGAAAGTTTGAGGAGCACGCGAGTCATAGTTGCACTTCAGGAAATTAGTATTGATTCGTCTCGAAAGGATCTCGCGTCGTGTGTGACATAACTAGGACATAATTAGTGACCACAATTACTCCTAAATCCCTAGGCTCCAAAGCGCGAACTCTCTATCTGTGGGTTTCAGTGATGATGTCAAATATTGGTCAGGGCCGTCACCTACGTAGTACGCAAGCTGTAGCCAACAGCGCAGCTATGAAGCTTTGATTTCTAAAATAGTGTCAAATGTTACCCATTAACGGGGAGGCATTGCCTAGCTACAATATATACCAGCCACTGTTGAAAAGCCCCTTTAATTGTATCAGTCCGTCTTACTCATTTCACCACTATCCGGGGCCTCAGTCGATTCGTTCACCCATGCCCTGCTCAAATGATTGGTAGGCCCGTTGTTGGAGCAATTCACATTATCGGTCTTGTTCATCCCATCATCATTCCGTGTCGCAGACCAACCGTTCAATTGCGCCTTGTTCGGCACCCAGTCCGCCCCATAGTAGCGTATGCACACGTCATCCCCTTCCCTCAGTCCGGCTGCATGAACGACATAAGTATCACCTGGAAAAACTGAAATACCATTGTCATTCCAGCAGACCTTGCGCTCTTGTTGCGCCATGTACAGCTCAAGGCATTTGACAGGAGCATTCGAAGTGATTTCGACTTTTCCGTCTAGAACCCGGAGGCTGATATCGTACGAGGGTGGGAGATGAACATATTTCAAAGGCTGCGGCCAGTCCGACGAGCGAGCGATGACACGCCCTTCAGCATCCCGCATGATAGCTTGCACGGCAGTCTTGTCGTCCACCTTGCAATCCTCCATTAATTCCAGGGCGCGGTTCGACGGAAGAACTTGGGGTTCCAGGATTCTCTTCCCGCGAACTTGGCCGGTCGCCGTATCGAAGAGCCGTACCTCCACTTTGACTTGTGTGTCCTGCAGTGTTGTGTTTACGGCCCAGACATCGAAGACGTAGGACTTTTGTGAAAGGTCATGGGGGGGGCCTGAGATTTGCAGTGGCGGAGATTTAAGACGTTTAAGCTCTGGAGTGGAGCGGTGGATCCCGATGGCAAGCGGCGCGGACGCCCGCTTAGTTGAGTAGAAGGCGAGCTTCCGCTCCCCATAAAAGTCAATCATCCCCCAGCTAGAGACTGGCCAGCAGTCGTTGAGCTGAGAACAAAGTTGTCAGCGAAATTCAGGGAGAATATTCAGGGGCGCAAGAGAAAAAAACACACCTGCCAAATGAGTTGACCTCCACAATACTCGCGACTTGGGCCCTTCCACTGCCGTCGGCAGCTGCGCACCGCGAATGCGAGGCATTCGGCCTGGATAAGCTGGGTAGCGTAGATCCAGCTCTCCAGGCGCATTAAGTCCACACGGATATTCTCCAGAACGTATAGTGCTAGCCTACGCAACCCCCCTTCGGCCTTGTTGTGTAGTTCCATCACTGCACTTTGGGGATAGCGCTGTCCGGGATCCGTCACGAAACAAGGCACAGATCGAATCGAGGGATAAGAAAGCATACCAAACTCGGAGACGAATCTGCCTGTAAGCTTGTCCCACATTTGGTACGGCTCCTGAGTACCATGCCAGACGTTCCACTGGTGGATGTCGCCGATTGTGCGGTCGTCCGTCCTGCTGCCACCCCATGGGGAGCCGGGATGGTAAGGAACGCCGGGTGAGTGCTCTGACATGGCGGCTGGAAGAATGGTCTCATAGATGGTTCTAGCCGGGAAGGTGGTACCTATCCAGTCGCCCGAGTGGTCGTCTGGATTATATTCTAGCCCGAGCGACTCGATGACCTGGTAGTCTTCGTTGTTTCCAGCGTAGAGCACGATGGAACAGTAATTTCGCAGCCGCTTAAGTTGGTCTGCGGCTTCCCTCTGAACACTCTGAGCGAATTCCGGGTAGCAAGGGAACTGGCCGCAGGCAAACATGAAGTCTTGCCAGACGAGTACTCCTCGGCGATCGCATTCGGCGTAGAAAGCCTCGTGCTCGTAGATGCCGCCACCCCAGATTCGCAACATGTTCTGGTTGCCTTGCACGCAGTTCTCGACTGTCGCCGCGTAGTCTTCCGGCGTTAGGCTTGTTATGAATGAATGGCCTGGGATGTAGTTTGATCCCGAAATATACACCGGCTGATTATTGATTTCTAGGAAGAAGCTAGTTCCAGGCTCATCAAGCAGAGCCTGCTGTACTAGTCGAACTCGACGAATGCCCACAGTCATTGTGCTGATGTGGACAGTATCTCCATCCTTGCTGCGAACAAGCAACTCAACATTATAGAAAACTTGTGTCCCATGGCCGATGGGGTACCACAGCTCTGGTTGGGGGATGCTGAAGGTGGTTTTACCCTGGCTGTCATCAGAAGCCAATGCAGAGCGGGTGTGGAAAGAGCGCTGGCTGGGAGACGTGACGGTGACGTTGATGTCGACGTCTCGGTCGAGAATAGCACTCCACGAGACGTCCAAAGAAGCTTCTTTTAGATCTTGAGCAACAGTGGCGCAGGCGAAAACATCGTATACTATGGATGCATAAGTCTCGAGACGGATCTCGCGGTATGGGCCACAGGAAAGCAGAATCGGGCCCCAGTCCCAGCCGTAATGATATGCCGCTTTTCGAACGTGTAGCCGCGACCCTTCCCCATTGAACGCACGGAACTTGCCGTGCTCGGCCTCAAGAGTGCGGCCCTCATGGAGCGCGCTTCTAAAGACGATGCGCAAAACATTGACGCCGCTCTGCAGGGCATCTGAAACGTTGATGCGGTGGCGATGGAACATGTTGGAGGAGGTGAGGATGAGACGATCGTTTAGGAAAACGGATGCGTACGTGTCGAGACCTTCGAAGACGAGGTCTTGTCGCGAGTGTTGTGCGTTGGCCTCGTGGACGAACTCGCACTGGTACTCCCAGTCAGTTTCGCCTACCCATTGAACGAGCAGTTCATTTTGGTCGAGAAACGGATCTGGGATGCGCTTTGCATTGAGGAGGTCTGTGAAAATTTCCGTTGTTGGGTTGTTATGGGCGCAGGCCTGCCATTCCTCGTCGCTACCGTGGCGGCGCCACTTCCATCCGGCGAGGGTCCGTGTCTGCGATGCCATGATAGATACAGGAAGGCTAAAGAGAGGTGCCAGGGCGTAGAAAGAAAGGTGCTAGGGTACGGAGAGGCCATGCAACAAAAGGCTAGAGGCATGATCAAACTTCAACGCACGAATGTTAAACGAGGCCGTTGGGTTTTGTATTGATAGTTTGTCCGGGCAGGCCGAGGAAACGAGATTGGGGGCCGACGTTTTCTCCGATTCGGGCGCTCGGAGTGATGCTGGCGGTGCGGGCAGTGCTCGGAGCTAATGACACGAGGCACAATCCAATCCACTCGGAGCGTCCATTTGGCATTTATGCGGGTCCCTTCGCCTGATTTACAAAGAATTGATCTGCCTACACTGTTTCTATGAAGGAACAAAAGGTCATTTCCATAATTTCATCGCATCTCCGTTGGCGTAGACAAGCATGGTACTGCTCAATTTAGCACGGAATGTCAAGATACATGACCAGGATACTGTGCGTGAGGCCAAGCCATGTGGAAGTAGTGACGAGCCGGGTGCCCTCGTCGAGGAACCATTAAGATCCTTCGTCTACTACATTGAGCAATGAGTGCATGCACAAGCCCGGTTTGAAGCCCATGTGGGGCCTGGAGCTTCCTAGACAACTTTTCCGTCCCTTCGCGGGGCGAATCAGACACCGCCTATCGGAGAAAACGTCGGGTTTCCTCACACCGTCAACCCATCCCAGGGAAATGGAACCTCAGTTTTGGTCTTTTGTGAAGCTTGCCAGTCACATTTGCCCCCGCTTGCCTGCCATCTCCTGGCAGGATCATGCATCTATCGGTCCGTGCCCAGGAAAAAGAAGCACAAGGAACGTCAAGCTAGCAGCCAATTGATGCTAGTCCCCAGGGACTTGGCCCCGAGAGCAGCTCATGGCTAATTAATCGTTTACAACCTACTGAAGCGGCAAAATCGTCGGACTTGGCTTGGTTAAGAAAAAAAACAGGTGGCTCCCCCAATGTTGGGGATCACGGGGACACTCCAACTCAAGAGACCTTTCTGGGGCCACGGCCCCTAGCCGATCAGCATATTATAAATCTCTTTTGATGCGCCTCGTCAACGGCATCAAGGCCCTTACCCAACCCCACTTTCTTTCCTCTTATCATCCAGTAAACCTGACTTCGCTATGGCTGCCCCTGAAGAGAAGCAAACCTCCGTCGACATCGATAGGCCCGCCGTGGCTGTCGACACCGCGATGCGCCAGACGGGCGTGCCGGCCCTCGAAGTTATTAGTAGATTGGAACCCATCCAAACAACTAGCAAGCGCATGATCCAGCTGTACATCATCTGCAGCTTCATGTTTCTCGGCTCCACCATGAATGGTTTTGACGGCTCGCTGATGGGTAACATGTTAGCCCTAGACTCCTTCCAGCAACAGTTCGACGCGACCATCGTTGGTGTGCAGACCGCTTTCATCTCCAGCATGTACAACATTGGCTCCGTCTGCGCCTTGCCCTTCATCGGACCGCTGACGGACACCTGGGGCCGACGCGTCGGCATTGCCATCGGCTGTGCCTCTGTCATCATGGGTACCATCATTCAGGGAACCTCCACCGCACTCCCCCAGTACCTCGCCGGTCGGTTTTTCCTAGGCTTCGGTGGCTGCATCGCCAACGTGGCCTGCCCTTCGTACGTCGTCGAGTTCGCCCATCCCCTGTATCGCGGCGTCATCACCGGTCTCTACAATTGCTGCTACTACCTTGGCGCCATTCTGGCGGCGGCCGCCCTCCGCGGGAGCGTGCATTACGAAGACGACAGGTCGTGGCTGATCCCCACTTGGGTTCAGCTCGTATTCCCCGTCATCCTGCTGCCGCCCTGTTACTTCTTCCCCGAATCCCCTCGTTGGCTCTTCGTGCACGGCAAGGCGGACAAGTGCCGTGAGATCCTGGTGCGGTACCACGGTAGCGACAACCCCAACTCTCTATACGTCCAGCTCCAGCTGCGCGAATTTGAGGAGGAGCTGGAACTCGATGGTGCCGACAAGCGCTGGTGGGATTACCGTGTTCTCTTCCACTCCCGCGCTGCCGCCTACCGCGCCATCCTCTGCGCCGTCGCCGTGTCCGCTTTCAGCCAGTGGACGGGCCAGAGTGGCGTCTCCTACTTCCTACCCGCCATGCTGTCCACCACTGGCGTCAAAGACTCGACGATGGTCCTCAACATTAACCTCGGCATCACCCTCACCAGCGGCGCAGCAGCTTGCTTCGGTGCCAGTCTCATGGACCGCTTCGGCCGCCGGAAAATGCTCATCTCGTGCTGCATATTCATGGCTCTGCTCTGGGCGGGCATGCTCGGCGGTACCGGAGCCTACTACGAGCACGACAACGAGGCGGCCGCCAAAGCGTCCATCGTCTTCGTCTTCCTGATTGGCATTGTTTTCTCCGCCGCCTATACTCCAATGCAGGCTTTGTACCCCGTCGAGTGTCTCTCGTATGAGCAGCGTGCCAAGGGCATGGCCCTCCAGAATATGGCTGGAAACGCCGCTGGGTTGGTCAATCAATTCGCTTTTCCCATTGCTCTGGGCGACATTACTTGGAAAACCTACTTTATCTATCTGGCGACCTGCACGGCTGAAGCTGTCTACTACTACTTTATCATGGTGGAAACCAAGGGTCATACCCTCGAGGAGCTTACTGAGATCTTCAAGGCTCCCAATCCTCGCCTGGCGTCGCTGACGAAGAAGGAGAAGGTGGAGAAAGCCGTGGCCCAAGTCCAAGAGATTAAGACTGTATGATTGACGTTGCTTTTCCTATATAGGTTAAGCTTCGCAGGTGCCCTACTACTCTAGCTTAGTACTAACCAATGTACTAGCTCTAGACTATAGTTAGTTTTAAAAGAAATATTTCAAGACTAGTGGATGCTCAGAGCTTGTATTCATATCTAGAACAAACCGGCTATTAATAGATCTCCAGACTCCATAGTCGCCACGCCTCGCGGAGGTAGGTAATAACACTCCCATTAACTACATTTAATCTCTAAGCACTCGGAAAATAGGATATTCATCCCCTTCTGAAACAGGCAATATTCCAAACGAAACATAGCTATCCTTTACCTCCGGTTCCAAGGTTACGAACGCCAACCCGGCATACCTTTGTCTCGTACTGACCCAGAAACTGCCAGCAGGGAGATGCACCTCTTTTTCGTACGGGTTGGTGGTGACTGTATTCAAGATGGTCCCTTCGTAGTATGACGTCCCAAATGAGACTGAGGTAATGTTGAGAGCCTCGACAGCGCCCCGGTACTCGTAGGGAAGAGACTCGACTTTCACACCAGAATCGATAAGCCGCGAGACGAGATAGCCTTCGGGTCTGGAACGGGTTAGGTTAGCCGTCGAGGGCTGCGTACTGTAGTATTTGACTGGAACCTGCACGATGCTGCCGTTGGTGGCGTCAATAAAGGTGAAGGTCCGGTCAATATAGTTCCCGCTGAAAGTCCTTAAAGACTGTCGTCGAAATTATGACGAAGAGAGTGAAGCGAGGGCCGAGGTTGACGCAAAGCATCTCTGATGTCTTCTAGGCTGACAACGTCACCAGCCTAGGCTCTCGCGACTTGTCTCCTCGGTTGCTTATAACCTTGACAAATGTTAGCGGCTACAACTGAGAACTGTAGGAATCGGTTCAGTTCAGTTCAGAGTAGCAGTGATATTTCTTCCCTCCCCTGAGTGGCATCTCGCCTCCAAGTCCTAGCTCGTTTATGCTGCTACCATCTTTACCCTCTGCGCGCGCAATGCCCCCCATCCATCCGGGCAGCTCATCTAGGTCCGTAATCTTGTCTGGATGGTGCGCCACCAGGAGCGGAAGCTGACCGCCCATCGACGCACCGATCCGCATCATGGCAAATGCGTCCAGCTGACCTGTCCAGCGTGGCGTCCATGCGCTATATACAGACAACACTAGCACACAAGCCAGGTAGACGCCCAGCAGGACCGAGATCAGGACTTGGCTAGCACGCGACATATGCGGCACCTCGATGTCGCGGCCAGGGTCCCACATCACGTGTATCTTACCCAAGGAGGTCTGCGTCGGCCACATGTCGGTAGCAAAGAAGGCGGCAGCCGTGAAGGCGTTCTCGAGGCGCGAGGCGCGTGGATATTCTCCTTTGGTATTGGCAACGAACAGCCAGAGGTAGTTGCTCACAATCTGCTGCTGCCGATTGTGGGCATCAGTGCCGCTGATACACGGGTCCAACCGGTTTTGGAGCGAGTAGAAGCTGTCTGGTTCGCGGAGCAAGGCGACAAAAGGTGCGATACCGATACACCCTCCCCACTCGTCACCTGCAGAGCCGACATACGCCTCGGTTGCGGTGTGGTGAATATCCAGATAAGACCCATCACCGAACAGCGCTAAGGCCGTCGCGAGTAAAGGGCCCTTGTTACTCATTTGCTCAAGGTCCCTAGTCGTGTTGCTGGGTGTCCAGTTGCTGCTGATAGGCTCGTCTCGGATCGTCAACTCACTATCGCGGCCAAAGCCTTGATCTGGGCACTGCGGTCCGCAGTGGTCAACTGGGCTATCGCCGAGTAACGGTCCGGGGAGCTGTCCATTCATGTAGTTGGGAAGCTCAAAGTAGCCAGCGGTAGTTCTGAGTGTCACCTTTATTGTGTATACGCCCGGGGTGATGGGAAGGTATGACATGGGAGATAGCTCATGTAAGGTTATGTTAAGGTATAGCTCCTCGCTAAAGTCCTGCCGTGCGCGCTGGAGTTTCCAGGGGGATTTTGTCATGTTTGCCGGCATGCAGACGTCCACAGCATAGCCATCAAATTCTGTCAGGTTTTCAGAGTGTATATACAGTGCTCCCGGAATCTTACCACAGTCCTGGGGGAACTCGTCGCTGGTGATGTTTTCGTACTTAGTGGTGAAGTTGACTCGGGGCACAAACTGTTGGAACAAGCCTGTGTTGAAGCCGGATGGTAACTGGGCCCAGAAAGGGTCATTCATTTCGCTCAGGGTGCCGAACGTGTACTGCCCGGCGGTGGAACAAGCCTCGTCTGAATTGTTCCCCGGCGAGCGGCTGCACGCGGGTTGCCTGGACCAGAGCCTGAATTGGGGATCTGCATGTTGGCTCGATGCCAAGCGCGCTCTTATTCGTGCCGTGAGATACCCGTTGTCGTGGTTATCATTCTCGAAATGACGGAACATGTTCGGGAGATCCACTATATCCGACGTAGAGTCACCGCTCCAGGGAACCTTAATCGTCTTATACGATAAAAACAGCTCTCTGAGCGGCGTGATGGACGCACCTTGAGCACAATCAGCGGCCTATTTTTTTTTTTTTCTTTTTTTAAACCTCATGGCGCGGATCCAGTGCACTTACCAAGAATATTCAAGAGGATAGCCATAAGAAGAAAAGGCGACCCATAGTGCTTCCATCGCCCAGAAATGAGCTTGCTGATAATCACGGGGTCTGTCCAGGCCCTGTCTGCTAGCGCTATGCTCTGTCTTAATGTCGGGCCCTTGCGGCCTGGATGATGCTGCTGCAGGAAGATGACTGCCGCGTAGGAACAGACGGCTGTAGTAAGCGGGATTGTGAGAATAGATGTTACAGCTTGCAAGAATCTTGCCGCCCTAAGATAGGTCTGGCTGGTAGAGAACAGGTGCCCAGCGTCAGTTAGCTGGTCAAGTTGATCGACATCGACAACGTAGCTCCTAGCGCCAAGGGGCCTTTGGATAAGGATGGAAGTGACAACCCAGGCAAAGAGGGCCATGGCAGCGTAGCCCAGGGTGAGGAGCAACACATAGGGGGCACGGTGGAGGTTGGTCGAGGGCATTTCATCATCCTGGTCGGCCGTTCCTTGGTTGCTCGCGCTCGCCCTCATCCAACGATCCCCTCTCTCGTCCCTTGAAATCAAAGACGCGGCATCGTGTGCCAGCACCGAAGAGGCCTCGTTCCGTTCACAAGAAATCTCCATCGTGGTTCAGTCCGGCGCCGGCAGTCGTCGAGCGACACGTCTTATTCAGCATTCATGTGACGAGTCAAGGAGTAGATTGAGGGTCTCGGTAAAACAGAACAGGAGGAGCAGATAGCTCTATTGAATCAAACCCCCTCGCGGTTTGCCTGGGGACATGATCACGCGAAGTTCAATTGGTCATTCAGCAGACTGCGAGGCATACAAGGCTTCCTTCGGGCCAAGCCGGTTACACGGCACAGCCAGGTACTTTGGGGAGGCGCAGCAGCAAATGGACCCTGCCGCATGGAGGCTTCCCCCCGCGAACGGGGATGTCACTGCTTTGGGTATCACTCGCTTCACCCGCTTCGGCAGCTTTACTTGGACCGTGTTATAGGTCCTGGCTCCGCCAATATTCACCATTTGCTTACGGAGTACCGAGTACAGAGGACAGACAGTCCATCTCCTGTCCTCTCCCCACTGAATATAATAGCGGACGTGCCGTGCGCTAGGCTTACACCCAGTCACACCTCGGCCAGCAGCCCCGAGTCACTGGTCAAGGCCATTCTTACCGTCCTCCCTCCCCTAAACCGAAAAAAAAAAAAGAACACAAAATTCCGACCCACACCTAACTTGTCTACGCCAATAAATTACAAACTATCGCGTTTTCTCGTGCAATTTAGTATTTTCTTACCAGGAAATATATCTCCTAGAAGAGAAAATGTCTAGATATATTAGACGATACTTTCCCGCAATCTGCGATATCTAAAGAGGCCTTTCCATGCATTAATAAGCCTCTACCTTCGTACACACTAGGGAAACCCGCTTCCAACTCTTTATAGTGGTCTCCCGCCAGGCTGTACTATATAAATACTGGTGAAGCTAGCCAATAGCCTGGTTTTCTAAGGAACATGAGAACTATCTCTGCGGTTGGGTCCTCAGGCAAGATGCAACTGAGTCACCCCCGAGTAATAGCTAGCTTCGAGAGCTGGCTATACGAATCCTCCGCGCCAGCGGCGAAGGACGACCAGATCGAAGGCTTCCCACGCTGTAACCCAGAAATCAAGACCTTGAGAGGGAAGAGCATCGATGGATCAAGCATCAATTGAGCTACCACTGAGAATATCAAGGGTTTCTCCGGATGCGAAACTCACCGTTGCATGCATGAATACTCAAAAGGATGTGCTGCAACCGAACCGAGGGAGTAGCGAATGCGAATGCGAATGTGGCTAATCATGGCTCTGGTTCAAATCGGAATTCTGAGTGGTGTGGCGGATTAATAATAATTCTCGATCCCCTTGCATTGTACATTTTGTCAGGATTTCAGCCAGGCAGTGTTGGGCTCAGGAGCAGTAGGAAGCCGATGTGGCCCGGCTTTGCTTCCTAATGAGATGCGGACGATCATCCTCATTCATCGGCAGGAGGGGGGTTCCACCCACACCCACCTGCACCTCCAAGACTTCAACCTGTTCTTCGCACTTGGTGCAGCCAGCTGACCCACTTACGGATATCTGCCCGTGATGTGCAATATCTCACAGTTCTATGGCGCTTCTTCATGGGATTTCAAGTTGCAGTTCCGTGTCTCTTATTGGCCCCCGCTGATGAGCGGCCTGGGCGTCTTCTGACATGCATCCACCAAGCCACCAGACATTACCTGGCGGTTGATTTATTATCAGTCCTCGGCGCCCTTAACTGGCTGATGAACCTGCTCAAACTGCAGGTTTTCCTCCAAGTCAATGCCAGTTATTAATTAGTCTTCACAACGTCAGGTAGTCACTACAATGGAATCCCCGAAACAGTCCTTTGACGATTCGCCACCCCCAGAGTATGAGGCTGCGGCACTTGACTCTCGTCCTCTAACTGAAGTCCGGGCCCAATTTGCATGCCTGAGTATCAATTTATATGATCGCATACGGCTCATCGGATTTTCAGAAGCCGATAGTGCTGCTGTACGAGACGCTGCGCGGGATTGCTGGAAAGGCGGTGTTGGTAGCATCCAGGACTGTGGTGCGGCCCGGGAGCTCAAGCTCAACGGCTTCCCATGGAAGCCTAATATCAATGGCGATGACGAATCACGGACGCTTCTCCTAGGTGTTGTGGCCAAACTTTACCAAATGGGTTGGCTGGTGCACGTATCTTTAAACTTCACTCTACGACAGGCTCATGACCGAGGTAATAATGGCCCCAAAGCCCAGGCAACTTCCCGTGATTCTCGGCTAATATGGGGTCTCCTATGAGGCAGGCTCTTTATTTTTTCGGAAACATCTAGGGGAACCTCTCCCACCGCCAAGCGACTTCATCTGTATCTCATTTGACCACTTGAGCAAGCTCAAAGTTGTCGGCTCCCCACCCCCCGACTTATGCGATAGGCTCCTTAAGACTTTTGGAAGCCACATCTCAAGCAAAGAGGTGTCAATGGACAGGCTTAAGGTCAAGCTACAAGGTCACGCTTGGTTGGAGTCTGGAGAAGGCGCTGTTCGCTCGCAGGTCGTCATCCTAAATTTACTCGAAGACATTGAGAGTCTCGGTTTCAAGGTGTACGCGACTTTAGAGACGGAAAACGGCCACTCTGGATTCGAGACAGACTGTTTAATTTGCTACCGGCTGCGAGTCTAACAGGTCAGCTGCAAAATAAGCAGTATACAATTTTAGTCAGAATCTACATTTATATAGTTTTGTTCTTAGCTATTAAAATAACCAGTTCTTATCCTCATACCTTCTACGTCACTTGAGCGGACTTGGAGTTGTTAAAATAGCCCCAAGAAGCCGAAAAATTCCCCTTTACCCAGCGGTCGCCGCCTCTCGGTCCGAATGGAGATAATCTATCCGGCTCTGACGGAGCGAAGCTCGGGTACCTTGATCTCTGGCCCTCTGTGCCGAGGGAAGTCAACTAGAAAGCCGAGGTCACACAGTCAATTGAAGTGGTTGGATATAAAGTAACGGTAGCAGAGAATTTTTTCAAGTTTCTTCAGCGTGATGGCAGGTTTGGACAGAACTACAAAGATAACGACGCATCTTAACATCTGTACGATGCCTTCACACCACCAATCTAGATCGATGCTCTTTGCATCAACCAGGAAGATTTGGCAGAGACGGCGGCGCAGATCCCGTTAATGGGAGACATATACAAGTCAGGAAGTACGGCGATCGCGTGGATTGGCGTTGTAGACGCTTTCATGAACCACGCTCTCAGCCGGATCACGAGCTTACTTCGATTCGCCTCCGAGCAAACGGAGGCAGTCCTAGCCGCAAGAGACGCGTCGGAAATTCCGGAACCCGCGGAAGCATCTCTGTCTTCGATCCCCGACACGACCGTCGTTCATTAGTTTTCCATCTACGCAGTGTTTCAGCGACTCTGGTTCCAGCGCGTGTGGATCGCGCAGGAGGCCGTCCTCTCGAAGTGGATGCTTGCCGTGTGCTGGCCGGAGATGATCGACCTGAAGCTCCTTTTGGCCGCTCTATCCTTCATCCACGAGAATGGTCTCGCTCACGATCTTGGTCAGCTAGGTCGTTTATTTCTGTCCCAGGCGCCGTCATCCCGTCAAAGCCAACAGTTGACAAAACTTGCGACGTTTTCGAGCTACGGGCCATCGGAATCTCCCTCCCCCCCGATGCTCATTCCTTGGAAGATCTTCTTGTAGGATATTCATTCGTCAAGGAATATAACCATGTAACGGATCGCCCTCGGACTGGACAACGAGGACTGGGGCGGAATGCCTCTTAGCTGGACCGACCAGGCAGTAGAAGAAGATAACCCCTTCTAGTCTGCGGTCTTGGGCGGTTAAATTCAGCAACAAACGCGAACTTTGTAACTACGACGTTGTGGCAAGTTTAATCGCAACTGAAGACGATCCTTTCTTAGGTGGCGCTGAAGGTTTCAGGCTTGTTCGCCGGCCACTTCGTTTCCTTTCGGTTCTATCCTTGTATCGTAACCTCGACACCACCGACGCTCGAGACAAGATCTTCGCCTTCCTCAACCTGGCCTACGATTCCCTTGGCAGAATGCCCGACTACACTATTTCACCCTAAAAAGTCTTCACAATTGCCACGAAGGCCATGATGAATTGTATGGAGTCTCTGACAGTGCTTTCGCAAGTTCAGGATCCTGCCGAGACCAGATTGGGTGGTCTCCTTAGCTGGGTACCGGACTTTAGTGACCATATCGCCAGGACCCCTTTCGAGCTTGGTGGAGACGAGTGCGACTTTGAGGCATCCTCGCGGCGACTTCCCGCGTGTATTAATTTCTAGGAGAATGGAGTACTCGAGGCATTTGGAGCTAGGGTTGATGAGGTCCAACGGATGGCAGCGCAGATTAGAACGGCATTCGACTTCAACATAGAATACGAAGTATTAAGTACGGAGTACACTACCTCCTTGAGGGCAATGCCTACATCAGACAGGCGATGATGTAATCTCAGACTCGCCCCGGAGCGGAGTATCCTGAACGCCGTAAATCAAGAGCCTCTTGCGGACAGATTTCTAGTATTAGGGATTCCTCTTTCCACTTAGAGGCAGCCCGAACCTTCCGACTATCGAATTCAACTATTACGCCTTCCTTAACGGAGTAATTTCCTCTTCTATTTTTTTTTTTTTTTTATAATTTAGTAATTTATATTTTTATATCCACTATGGCTCTTCTCTAGAAGTTCTTTCCGTCTTCTCTCTGTCCCCTCTCGCCGTCCTGTGCAACGGTCGCTTGTTTACACAATTACTTCAATCCTAGCACTGCAAGGGTCTGACGAGTCTGCTCAGCTATTCTTTCTTTCTCCCATATTTCACCGCGTCCTAGAATTCTTAAACTGTCGGTTTGTACTCTCCCTCAACAAGTATTAAAGAGCCCATTGAACAACTAATAAGCCTGGTGATTCTCTGAAAATTGTCGCTGGGTTAATAGCTTGTAGTTTTAAGATGCCAATATCAACGCCGGTGATTTCAACATGTTTTGGATGCGGAGGTCTTTACGCGAGACTGACAAAACCTCGCTCAGACTAATAAAGCACTAGACGATCTGCCGAGTATCACACGTGGTCTGGGACATGCGATCGCACCTAGCCTGGGATCATTTGATGTTGTAGAAGGAGTGTCGGCTTTATGATGGTGGCATTAAAGTAGGTGAGCCGGGGTAAGTCGGGTAGAAGCTGAGTAAGGCTACCGCCAGGCGCCGTGTAGAGAGGTTTATGAAGACGAAGAGAAACTAGCGACTCAACTCCATAAAGAGATTGTCAAGTTTCAGTGAGGCATAGAAGTTTGAGCGTGATGGGCGCTAAAACCCAAAGATTGCAACTTAGAAGCGCCAAATGAGCAACAAGGCCTTCATCAGTAGCGGCTCTACCCATGCTATTCATGACTGTCAGGTTCTTCAGAGAAGTCACACTGCCAAAGAACGTAATAAGTCTTTCTGAAGACATTCAGTGATGCTGGTTATCGACCAATAGTTTTTTGAGGGACAAGCGAGATTCTTGACCCAGTCCCATCAGCTGATATTGCTCCATGACAGTTCATAACGTGACAGATACACGCATGGAGCCCTGCTCGGGATACACAGGGGATGGGCACCTTGTAGAGGGTAATTCCCTCGGGGCCGGTTGGAGGTACGGCTTGGGCGGCTGTTCCCCGTTCTGGTCCAGCGCGTCAGGAGCAGAAGCCACTTCCAGGAGGCTCGGTGTCTATAAACGCGCCACGGGGCATGTAATATTCGGGAGCAAAAGCTCCAAACTGCAGGCGCTCTCTGCACAGGGCGGTGGTTGCTGTGGATCTTTCGTTTCTAGAATGGAGTAGGAGTGAAAGGTGTTGTCGCGTACTATACTAACAGTTTAGAAGGACCCTGGAGGG